>JAJONR010004147.1:0-89551 GCA_029582245.1 Solanum etuberosum
TGCCCCAAAATGGACATGAGGATTTCACATTCCCTCTATCCTTAAATACACTGCATTTAAGCAAATCATATGAGACATTCAATTGTCACAGCTATGGTATATGGATGATTACGATTATGGAATCGGGCATAGTAGAGCATTGAATAATAGAAGACTTTTTAAGTCCTAAAGAAGTACAGTTATTATTGAATAATCGGGCACTACCAGTTTTTATTTAGACCTACCCGACATATATTTCAAGTCATTAAGTCTTTAATTTTATGCTGTCAAGTAAACCACACAAAAGTTCAATTGTATAATCCAAAACCTAGGGTATGCCCCAAAATGGACATGAGGATTTCACATTCCCTCTATCCTTAAATACACTGCATTTAAGCAAATCATATGAGACATTCAATTGTCACAGCTATGGTATATGGATGATTACGATTATGGAATCGGGCATAGTAGAGCATTGAATAATAGAAGACTTTTTAAGTCCTAAAGAAGTACAGTTATTATTGAATAATCGGGCACTACCAGTTTTTATTTAGACCTACCCGACATATATTTCAAGTCATTAAGTCTTTAATTTTATGCTGTCAAGTAAACCACACAAAAGTTCAATTGTATAATCCAAAACCTAGGGTATGCCCCAAAATGGACATGAGGATTTCACATTCCCTCTATCCTTAAATACACTGCATTTAAGCAAATCATATGAGACATTCAATTGTCACAGCTATGGTCTATGGATGATTACGATTATGGAATCGGGCATAGTAGAGCATTGAATAATAGAAGACTTTTTAAGCCCTAAAGAAGTACAGTTATTACTGGAATGCTAGAAATACCAGGGAACAGAAACATGACAACCTGCACAGATTTAAAAGGGAATTCCAAAAAAGATTCATAGGCCAGGCACACAGCATCACACACACAACATCACTGATCTTTTGGTCTTATAGTGTGGGGGAGAAGAAGCAGTATGGCATGGGGAAGAGGAGAAAACACAAACACTGAAAACCACAAATCTAGTGTATGCAATTTGAATGAAATAAAGGAAATACAAACCTTTGCTGCACAGGAGGTATTCCTTCTTTCTCCTCAACACGTTCCTTAATACGATCAATGGTGTCAGTGGGTTCAATGTCGATCTCAATTTCCTTTCCAGTGAGAGTCTTCACCTTGATCATGGTTCCTCCCCTAAGCCTCAGAACAAGGTGAAGAGTTGATTCTTTCTGAATGTTGTAATCAGCCAGGGTTCGACCATCTTCCAATTGTTTCCCAGCAAAAATCAGTCTCTGCTGATCAGGAGGTATGCCTTCTTTATCCTGGTAAGCAACACATCAGCTCTAAGTAAAATGAGAAGAACAGAAGATTGACTGTTACATGTTAGCACTAATGCCAACAGTTGACAAATACTACAGAAGAGAAGTGGACAAACCCAGGATAGGTCAGGGCAGAGATAGCAGAAGAAGGGGGGAAACTGAACAGAAGGCAACACTTGACCATACAACATGCAGCAAATCACATATTTTAGGCAATTAGAAGTTGATGTATGTACAATTGTAATTCAAAGACCATAGCTTTGACAGGGACGGTACAAATATGAGGTTTTCCTAGTGCGTTATGGTGGGTTCGTGGGTTGTTCATATTTTGGCAATGCATATCTTACAATATTAAGGTTGACTTCAAATAAACTAGTTAGAAAGTAAGAAACTTAGCATAAGCCTGAGCTGTATTTGATCAGGTCCCTCTAGCCTTAAAAATAGGGGAAAACATGGTTTAGGGAGCATAGATCTCTAGCATCTGGGACAGACCTTACCCATTTCCCTCCGTAATGAATGGCTCCATCCAAGCTAAAAGAACTGAAAGAGAGAATCTGGGATCTGCTTGACAAGGGGTTCACTATACCTAGTGTCTAAACAAGATAAAAAGCTTCAAAACAAGCTCCAAACAGGTGAATATCTTGTAACAGTGGCCTAAGGGATATCATAAAGAGCATAATAGCACCATCAATCGTCTTCACATAATGTACATTCACTCCAATAACATCTCGAGGAAGATTAGAAAGGGAAAGCAAGGAGTGAAGATAACCTTCGAAAGTGAAACAGGGACTTTACTTAGACCATGCAAGGTGATAAATGCTCCAGAACAAATATTTATCAAAAAAGAGAAGAACAAACAGTAGAATATTTAAACTAAAGCCACAATCAATCACATAAATGCTCCAGAACAAATATTTATCAAAAAAGAGAAGAACAAACAGTAGAATATTTAAACTTAAGCCACCATCAATCACACGCAAGACTACATTCTGGTGTCAACGCATCATTACATGCTTCTGTCTGTTTTCTATCATTTTTTGCTGAAAGTATGCAATCAAAATCTAGTGTCTTCACATTCAGGACATACTTATAATTCAATATATTTAACCACCTGTAAAGAGGCATAGGCAAGTTCCTTTTTTCAAAAGAAAAGACAAAAGTGAGTTAAAGGTGATGCAGGTAGCTTTAGAGAGTTTATCATTCATAAGTTGGACATCAATTTGAAGTGCATATCCCATTTATGCATAACTAGGACAATCCAGACTAAGTGCATTGTATGTGCCAATAAAGCCTGTATCTATTGAGGCTCCAAAAGACAAGCTTTCTGGTACTATCAACTGATGACATTTTTGTTCAATTTCACATAGTTTTAGGACATTTTTTACCCTTTTCCATAAAAATAAGACATAGGTAAAGGTTATGGTACATCCTTCACCCACAAAAAGTTAGTCTAAGGAGCTATGTATTACCAAAAAGGGTTTGAAAGTATCTTGTTTTATTGGAAACATACATAAGTATATGAAATACTCCCTCAATTTCAATTTGTTACTCCTACAACATGTTTACGGTAACTTTGTCCACCAAATATAGGACAAATGAGACTAAATCAGCTAGTGCTTAGAGCCGGTGCAACTATATTTTTTTATGACTAATTCCAACGGGATACCAACCACCTCAAACCCGCAACATGTATCAGGTAAATACGTCCACAAAAAATCTACAACAGATGGTAGAAAATCAGCTAGTGTTTAGTGCCGGTGCAACTATATATATATTTTTTATGACTAATTCCAACGGAATACCTGCCTCACTCCCACAACAAGTATTAGGTAACTCTGTCCACCAAATACAGATGAGACGAAATCAACTAGTGTATATCCTAAAAACATATCTGGTTTTAACAAACAGCTTTGTACATGAGGCCAACTATGATACGTCCACATCATTAATTAAATCAGCCAAAAGAGCAAAAAATCCATCTAAATTAAGTAAAACCAAATTAAACCCACCCACCCACATCCCTTTTAACCCAAAACAAGCCATTGAGACGTGATACCTGTCACCTCACGCCCGCAACAAGTATCAGTGCCTAACTATGTCCACCAAAGTTAGTACAGATAGAACAAAATCAACTATTGAGATCACGAATTGACAAACACAACCACGTTGAGAAATTATAAGTATCATATCAATCTCCACACACATAACAAGATGCAAAACCCTAATTTATGAAAACAACAGCAAAAAATTGTGAAGCATGAAAATAGTACCTGAATTTTGGCCTTGACATTGTCTATGGTATCGCTGCTCTCAACTTCGAGGGTGATGGTCTTTCCAGTTAGGGTTTTCACAAAGATCTGCATGATTGATTGATTGATCGATTTGGTTCCTACAGAAACAGCTCGTTCCCTTTACGCTAAGCACAAAATTCGGATGAAATAATAAGGAAAAAGAATAGGAACCCTATTTATTTGTTCTATTCTATTGGCCCTAAAAACAAACAAATTTCTGACCCATCAAATATATTCCTTTCTTTTATAACCCACCTTTTTTTATTCTAATAGGACACAAACAACAAATATATGATAAAAAGGTTTTTTATTACGAGTAAATTTCAGAAATAGCAAACATAAATATAATAATTGTTATAGTTTTGCTAATTGCGTTCTATAGCTATAATTTTATGAGGAAATTAAGGAAATATCTCGTAAAAGCAAAATAATTACAAATAAATACTCTTTTACACTCATATCCCACTAAATAATTATACTATATACCCCTCCAACTAATTTTGCTGATACTTAATCAGTATCATATATTGTATTGTTATGTTAAGACTTATAATTTCGCTTAATTGATACTAAATCAGTATATAATTTTGAATTTCAAGATTCCCTTCTCGATTGTGCCATCACATTTTCAGCTAACCACCAAAATGTGAAAATTCAAAATTCAAACTGATATGGATGAGAGATTTTAGACAAAATTGTAGTGAATGGGGAGATGAGACATGCGACGTGATTTGTATAGAAAGGTTATATAGATATATATTCTGTTTTGATTTATATTTTAATACAAATCCGTGTGGGTCCCGGTTCTATAGTAAGAATTGGGGAAATTGTAGTCACGAATTACAATTTTCTTAAACTGTAGCTATAGTACTTAATATAGTCTAAAGGTTTGCTATTCTGTATAATTTTCCCCTTTATTATTGACTATACAAAATACATTATTTTTAAAATATTAGGAAGTTTGTCTAAAAATGTTTTAATATATAAATACGTTAATTAACTTAACCTTGACAATACAAAATACATTATTTTTAAAATCTTAGGAAGTTTTTCTAAAAATATTTTAATATATAAATACGTTAATTAACTTAACCTTAACTGATATGTATGTCGTGTTGAACTTTATGATGTCACATAGAATTTGTGTCTACTTGTGCACATTCAAAATTGAAGGACATAGATACATTACTAGCTTATTCATGTATTTGGTTCGGTAGTAGTATAGAGCATGCATCGTTCTTTGCATATACACGCTACACTATTTTGATATTAATTGTCATATTAGTCCCCACTGTCTTTTTTCATTTTATTACTACTATGATTTGCTCAAGCCGAAGATCTTTCAAAAAAAGGGATGGGCATCCTCCTTATATGAACTCGAGCAATCACTCCCTCAAAAGCTAGTTTTTGGGATTGAATTAGACCCAAAATTAATTTCTTTACGTTTGTTGCAGTTAAAAATGGTCATATGTTGGATGGTATCATGTGGCTCACTTGTAATAATAACTATAAAGCAAACCATTTATTTTGAATGTTCTCTAATTCTGGATGTCAAAAGTACTAATTCTCACTTGACATGCGTAGAAATTCATATATGAAGCTTGAAGGAAACAACACATCGACAACAATACTTTTGTATCATATCTGAAGCAAACACATTGACAATACTGCTGATATTCATTTCACTGTAAATGAGTTGCAAACATGTTAGAGTGTGTGTGGGCGCGCATGAGAGGGAGAGAGAGAACCCGTTGGCGGAAAAAGAAGGAAATCTACTCGGAAACTCATTCAATTTGTGGTTGTCATCTGCTAATCCCACCGCTTTCAGATGTAGTACGATGAAATAGAACGAAAAAAAGAGCAATAATTTACAGAATGCATCCATGAAAAAGGGAATGTAACTTGACATCAATCGTTCATCAGCAAGAGCATACTCTGCGTTCCCTAAGCACATTTCTGCGGTGAGGAGGATCTCTTGGTGCTTGTTCTGTTTTTGAAGTGTTTGCACCAAAGATGAACCACAACTCTGAAAATTTCACATGCCTTTTGTCAGCTTTAGACACATGCAAAGATAATGAAACAAAAATAATGTCACTGTAAGTTTATATGATGGAAAATCACACATACCTGTGTTTACTCTATTGCTTTCACCGAGCACTACGGTTAAGCAAACCTTGGAATGACAGATAAAGATCTTTGTTCTCCGTCCCGAAAATCTCTTCTGATTTTCTTAAAGTTTCCTAAATTTATAATGGCAAAAAGGAATAGGAGAAAGCATTCAGTAATTGAGTAACAAATAGGAGGAATTCATAGGATGCGAGCTAATGCAACAAATAAGGCTCATCACCTCACGAGACTGCTTTTGTGCATTTAATTCCTTAATGTTGGTCAGAAATGCACTGAACTGCTCATAGGATAGACGACTCCTGCATCAACAACACGCAGATACTGTCAGGTGAAAGATCCTTCCTTATTAAAAAAAAAAAATTAAACAGAGAGAAAGTAGTTTAGCTATCCACCTAGCTTGTCGGAAGAACTCCTTCCCATCAATTCGAGGAGTTTGACCTAGTAATTCGCATTAAAGAAAACATATTAGAGGATCATACATAAACCAGTCAGTAACAAGATTTTCTGAAATTATCTCAAGCAAGAATGCCTTTGTAAATGTGCAACACCATAAGTGCAATACAGCAGAAAAAAGTAATATTTGCCAAGCTCACAAAAGAAAATTGAAAAGTTAGTTCTTAGGAACCTGGCAATGGGCGTGACTTAGGAGGGGAGTTAGCTGCTGATGACTGTTGACTTGATGGGAAAAAAGATGACATTGAACCTCGTCCCTCATATTGAGAGTTTGTTGGAGAGTTGGCGCCAGACGTCCTCAGAGGAGATCCAGCAACAGAATATCTTCTAGGAGATACACTAGTGGAGATTATTTTGGGAGTCCCAGTTGGAGTAAGACGCGGTGTTATGTAAGGTGTCATGGAATATCTTTGCAAAGCTCGCTTTGAGGCTGGATCCAAGAAAATGGAACAAAGTTAATTTCTTTTGCTACATTATGATATTATAAGCAGAAACCATAATGTTCAAATACCATCATCATTAATTACTGTGCTGTCCATAGAACCACTGAAAGAATGGTGTACTGCATAGCTGTTCACCTCCTCTGCAGGATATTATTATAAAAACCAAATTTAAAACGTCAAAGATAGAACACCATATCTTGAAGCAGCCAAAAGAGTGACATAAAATCTTGAACATGACAAATGAGCACATAAGAGGAAATATATATAAATTGAAGCCAAGACATACCCTTTACAGAATAGGCCTTATGGGTAGATTGGTCGTAAGTGCCAATATCAACAGTTTCAGCTTGCTGAAGATGCAGAAACAAGATTGGCAGTTTAGTCTAGCAGAAGCACAGGATAGAAAAAGAAAATGGCCTTGCTCTAATGCTACTAAAAAGCAGAAATATGACTGGCGCAAATATCTGAATTCCAATATTATTACCAAAAAAATCTTTTAGGAAGTTTAAGTAGGCATTTGGACATAAATTTGATGATATTTGAAAAAAATAGTATTTGAAGTTAAGTTGAAAAAAGGGTATATGGAAGTTGGAGTAGTGTTTGGATATGCATTTAACTTGAAAAAATGTTGAGGTTTTGTGCGGGAAAAAGATTTACAACCACTTTTTCAAACTTGAAAGACTCAACTTCAAGTTGGAGCGAAAAATTGACAACAATGTATGACCAAACAGGTTTTTGAAAAAGGAAAAAATTGTATGTCCAATGGGCCCTAAGTTACTCTCTACATGATTTTCCTAAAATGAAATGTGAAGAGATCAAGATTCTGAAATCTTACCGATGAATTATCATCACTAAGAGACTGCACCAATTGCCTTTTAAAAGTCTCCAACTGTCAAAATAAAGAAAGCAAGTTTATGCTAATGCAACAATAGTAAGCAATAAATGACATAGCAGAGGCAGAAGCTATAATTAAGATTTCAATCAACAATCAGAGGCATGGAAACCACTATGTCAGGTTGAGGATATATTGATAAATCTCTTTCTCCTATAATGCTCTAACTTTGTCATCGAATGCGGCTCCTAATGAAGAAAAAAGAGATTGAAAGGTGAGACTGCTTTCTCATCACAAGATAGAGATATGGAATTTGACGGATCTGGCTTCTCTGAGAAAGAGCATAATGTACCTGAATCACTTATCTCTAAGGTGGAAAATTCTCACTATATAAGCCAATTTAGGCCCACTTCTCAGTCTAATGTGATTGATGATTTATAAAACAATGACCAAAATCTTGGCTGAAAGTTAGTTGCCCCTGTGATAAACTGTTCAAAACCTTCCACCAATGTAGCTTCGTACATAGCAGCAGTGCTATAGATAACCCTTTTTTTGGTCCAATAGTTGATTCACGGGATAGGAAAATCTAAGGATGATGGAGGTATGCCTATCACAGCCTTGAAAATGGGCCAATGGGCTAAGCTTTAAATTTGCATTGGGTTGCCTACCCTAATAACTTCATTACTTTTATCATGCGCTGTGTATCTGTATCTTTCCTTGTTATTCATTACAACAGGGATCTCAGTGTCTCACTGACCAAAAAGAGTTATACACAAAAGAACTATTCATTCTTTTTTTTGTTTTGTACTTTGGAACGGTTATCTTTATTGATTCATAAAGAAAAGAATATGTCATCAGGGAGCCTGTGACTGGTAATATGGTTAAGTTCTTGTTTCTCGTTACTTTACTGCTAATATTTGTTAGACATACAAGCGGTTCAACGTTCGTTGTGAAAAGGTTCTCAAAAAGGTTTATAGTTTCTTGAACTACTCCACTCATAACCTTAAGATTTGGATTGGAAACTCAAATTCTTTACATGGCATTAAAAGGCAAACTTTGCAAATTAATTTTCACAACAGCTTTGTCTCTACCTATTGTATCATTCTGGACTCTCTCTCTGAATTTAGTCCATTGAGCCATAGTTTTGCTCAAAAGGCCCATTCCTGTTTATCCTGCTGAGCCTTCTCTCTAAACTACAAATCTACTCTTCCAATTGTAGAACCTATTCTCTATGCTCCAGACATGCTTCTTAACATGCTGAACCTTCTCTCATAACCCCTGGATTTCCCACTCTTCATATTGTAGAGCCTACGCTCTAAGCTCAAGACCCAAACCTCTTGAGCCACTTTGGATTTATCAAATGATCTAAGGGACTTCAAACTGCAATCAATTAAGTTGAACTCGATGTGCCAAATCTTAATTTCATCAGATAACCAAGTAAAAATAACTTAAGGGGCACTACCGCATAGAAAATTAATCTAGTAGTATCCAGTGTACAGAGGTTTCATAGTCATCTACTTGAAAATCAAATATATATTCTAAGTAAGGATATAGATCCCCTCAAGAAACAATCGTCTCTTTTTACCTACTTACATGATAGTCTATACATTTTAGGACATCCCAAAATGTTTGAAAACATTCATATAATAGTAGTGTAATTTGTAACTTTCATAAAGAACTGAAATTTATTTAAGTATTCAAACTTCAAATCTTGATGTGGTGATATTTCAATCAAACCAGCTTTTCACATATTACTACAAGGTTCTCTTCACTATCACTAATATAATATAAACACCAATTTAACATTTTAAGCTCAATATACGGTGTTAGACTGTATATTGAGCTTAAAATGTTAATTTGACGTATATATTACATTACTATAAAATGGGACAGAGGGAGTGCCAAGCAGTAGCTTTAACCCAAGACTGATTAAAGCATAAACCTCTAACAAATTCCAATAATCCAGCAGGAATTCAACAACAAAAGTTTAAAAGAGATAACTAGTTTATCACCTTTGCTAAATCTCGACCCATTTTCTTTACTGTCATAGCCAATGAATCCCTCTCCTTCGTAAGCTTCATCTATCATTTTTTTCAAAAAAAGTAAGATTAAGGCCTTTTCATTCCAAACAAATGCAAGAGGTTAGAAATGAAAAGACAAGCAGTACATTATCTTCACAAGTAAATTGCAACCGCAATTCATTTTCATGACAAGCCTTCTCGAGCTGAGAGACCTTGTCCTGGAGCTCCACAATGACCCGATCCTTGTCGTTAAGCTTCTGACGAAGCCTCCCCGTCTCCGACTCAAGTTTGGTAACACGAGAGGCTATAGCCATGGAAGTAATCTTCCTAGCAAGATCCAACTGGTCGTAAGGGTCCGTCGGAATGACCGAGAGTATTTCATCGGAAAGATGAAAGTCCGGCCCGGTACTCCGGCTACTATCGCTGCTGCTGTTCAGAGACATCTCCGAATTCCCAAAAACCCTAACGCCCAATGATGGAAATTTGGAAAAAAATGGATTACGGAGAATACAATGGAGAGTTTGAACAGAAGAAATGAGGTAATTAATGAGTTGATTAGGAATTAATTCAATTAATTTTGATTCCGTTTGACTTATGTTTTTGAATTTAAAAATGATTAATTAAAATAATGCTTTACGGTGGTTTGTCTCATTTCTGGGTTTGAATTTATTATTTGTTTTCCCTCCAAAGCTTAATCGTCCTTTTCGGTTTGGTCTGCTTTGGGCCTATGGGCCCTAATCTAAACCCGCTAACACTGTACTTCAAAATTGATTATTTACCTATGAATCTCTCCTCTCTTGCTTGTTGTCTCTCTCCCTCTTTCGTCCCTTTATTTTTTTCGTATTTGTATGTTCAGTATCAAATATCTAGTGTATTCAATATCAACTTCATTTATACAATAACAATAATGCATTGATGTATCTAGTGTATCTATGCATAGTTATATATTTGGTCTGGTAGGGCACTAATGTATCCATTGTATCAGTGATGTATCTAATGTATATGTGCATTGATGTATCTAGTATATCCATGATGTATATAATGTATTTGTGCATTGATTTATCCAGTGTATCTATGCATAGTTATATCCATGATGTATCCAGTATATCCATGATATATATATATATATAATATATTTGTGCATAAATATATCTATCTAGTATCGAATTTGTGATGTATATGGTATATCCATTCATAGATACATACTTGGGGAAGAAGAAGATATAATGATTCAAATACATGTATTTATGCATAAATATGCAACTAATTTAATCATATCAACTATGATTCGAACCAATTTATCACAAAGTGATTTATCCCAAACCCCACTTTGTGAGATTTGGAATATATTGTTGTCTAAATCAATGCAATTATCCTATACAACGTGGGCAAATAATTAAATACCAAGTCCGGTAGTTTAGAATCTAAATTTTATGTGTCATGGAGTTGATGATTGATGGGGAACCATTATTCTCATCACTTTGGCTAACAGCTCATTCCAATTATAGTAGCAAAGTAATAATCATCAAATTACCCAATTCACCCGTATAATTAAACCCCAAATTCAATTGATGGCAATCATTTCTCCACTAGAATGATTTAAAAAGAAGAAACTATGAAGATAAAATGGAGTAGGAGTTCTATTTTGAAACAAGTACTTTAAGAATTAAAAAAACATATTAGGAATGATGTAAAGTAATTAATCAAATTAAAAGTGCTGATACGAGAAAAGATTCACAGCTAACAAACATTTTCTGATGTTTCTCTTCCCACTTTTTCAATTAATATGTTTACTGTCGTTGGAAGATATCTGAGGCACAGCAATGCAATTAACCAAAATAATGTGAATTTGGACAGCAGTATACAATCATTAAAAGCATTCACATTCATACGTTCAAATGAAGTAATCAAGTAAGGTAAAGGGTGTCCTAATGGAATTCTTTCTCCAGCAGAATTAAGATTACAAAGCTCATCCATTAAGGAGTGTCCATGTCGGGATTCCTTGCAAGAGCAACAAACCTAGGGCTTACGAGGCGAACTGCTGCTGTTACTGTTGCTGGGGCTCCTCCCTCTCAAAGGCCTGCATTTTCATGAAGCACCAGCATATCATAACCGACAACATAATAACAACAAACATAATTATCAGTCGTTTCTATATTCAGATTGCAAAACCATCTGCAAAGTGTCTTGTAGCTCTGGAGTTAAGCTTTCTCCTAGTGTAAGGAAAAACCTACCATATGAATGACTAACTAATTATAGAAAGAATCCAAAACAATAGCAAGAGATTACACGGAACCCACCTTCTCTTAGGACTGCGACTCTTTGAAATCTTGCGGGGTCCCTAAAACAATAAGCAAATTATATCCACATCAAACAATCTAATGTGCTGACCCAAAGGAAAACACAAATGATCTTCTAACAGGTAAGTTTGTTAAATTAGAAACCCAACCAAACACAGACCTTGCGAGGACTGGGAGAAGAAGAGTAGGATGATGACCTCCCACGTCTTGCAGCTGGACCCCTTCCCCTATACATGAAGCATTCACAAATAAGTATTGCTTGTTCATATAAACAAGAAATGACATTCTTTCAAAAATTTAATAGCGTTATGTTCTTGATAATATGGTCATAGTGATTAAATACACCAAAGAGAAAGAAACCAGGCATCAGAACATGCAATGTAAGAAGTGCCCAAAAGTAAGTAAGTCTAAATTGAGTAAGAGAGGCATAAAAGGAAAACTACAGACCACACGTAATAGCAACAGACCCAGTAAATCAAAGACCTAACACACAAAATTAGCTGTAATTAGACACTAGACATTTTAGTGACAAAGATGATACAAATTTATGTATTACCGCCTAGGAGAGATGGATCTTGATCGTGACCGGATAGGCCTTCTAATAGGTGAACGGCTAGACCGACGACCAATCGGAGATCTTCTGGGTGGACTTCTAGCACGTCGTGGAGAACTACAAACAAAGACAAGGAGACAAAGATACCATGAACTACCACTGTCAGTTATAAACATACATTAGTTAACACAAAACAAAGCTGTGTTTAAATAGTACAGGCTACAGTTGACTATATTTTTAAAATAACAAGTATTGCAACTACTAACAAGAAAAGCAATTGCCACCTATCATGGACAACACTATTTCAACAGTAACTGATGGCATAAATCAAGTATTATATATATTTATCAGACATATCTAAGCTACCACACAGGTGTAACAATTAAAAGAACCTCTTTGAAGTATGTAACATCAGGTTTATCCCTACAGGCTACAGCATTATGCAAACCATTAAGGGACTTTATAGTTATGGAGCAAAGGAGAAGATATTTTCATCATTTACTTCAACTATACAAGTTTATGAGATCAAAATGCTAACTCACCGTCGCCTTGGCGGAAGGGGAGAACGTCTTCGAACAGGACTGCCACGAATTCTTCTGGGAGAGCCCCTGCTGAAGATTTAATCAGTAAAGGTACACATCAAAATTCCAAGATTTCAAAAGCAAATGTGAAATACCCAACCTAGGAGGTGTCCGATGACGTCTTAGTGGAGGGGATGGAGAACGGCGCCTCATGGGAGATGCAGGCCTCCTCCTTTGGGGCGGTGGACTGCCGCGCCTAAAAGGAGAATTTGCTCGACGGCGAACAGGAGAATCTGGCCCACGTCTAGGAGATCCTCTTCGTCCTATAGGAGACCTCCGAGGTGGAGAAGCAGGCTTTCGACGAGGAGATACTGATTATATCAAAGTAAACCAGATTAAACAATGCATCATACAGCCAATGAACAATTCCTAATATAACAAGGGTATCATACACTCTTGTTGCCGTTTTGGTCCATCTTTCTCCACATCAACAGGGGCATTATCAGTTCTTGGAGCATCTCTTCTTGAGGAAGTTGCAACAGCCCTTGGAGGCGAGGCAGCCTTCTTTCGCTCAGGCAGGGTAAACCTGGCATGAACTACTTTCCCATCAATCTGAGCCTGCATTAACACCAACCGAACATTTTAGTTAATCCCCCATTACAAAAATAAAAATGATTGGATGCAATAACCAACTGAATGTACAAATCTTAAAACCATACACCATCCATGTGTAGTTGGGCTTTCTCAGCATCAATTCTAGTCTTGAACTCAACATAAGCAAACCCTTTGGGAAGATTAACCTGCAACAAGTGAATTCTTATATTAGAAAGAAAAAGAAAACAAAGGGAGGTGGGGGTGGGGTGGGGTGGGGGGATCACATAAGCTGTACACCGTCTAAAGATATGGCACTTGTTAACTTACAACATGATCAATGGCCAACTGCACATGCAGAATTTCACCAAAATTACCTGAGAAAAGGAAAAGTTACAGACATCAACCATCATGAAGATCATGAGATGGACAGAGCAACATCAAATTGCCGATGGCATCCAGTCAACCATTTCCTGTAAACCTGGAAATTCTATTTTCAGAGCAACTATGTTCGATTCTTTTATTCCCATTTATTTATTGTACATGGATTGATATACACTGGAACTAGCGCACCACACAGGCATGTTGATTGGCTTGATTACACTAGAGCTACTGCTGGGAGAACCAATTAATGAAAAACTGACTCAGTCGCCATGAGGATACCAAGCATACCCTGGCTTCCAAAAGTAACATTTTAAAAAAATTATCTTCACTTGAACTGTTACTAATGATGGGCAATGAAATGAGCTAGTTTTTAGACAGTTTAGGATGTGAATTTTGCCATTATTTGTCTACTTTTTGTATGTGCAGGTGTTGCCAATTCAAGTTTGAATGTGATTAGTGGAAAAGGCCAACAGGTATGATAAAGGAAGGAAAAGAACACAAAAATGCAAAACGCTGCTCCACTGCGAAGCTGCGCGATGAGTTTGGAACTTGTCCCAGAGATAGGGCATCGAGAATAAGAGCAAGAAAAAGACTAGGTTAGGAAGGAGAGAAGGGAAACGTGGTACACTACTCAAATCCAAAACAGAAGTTGGGATTAAGAGTGTGGTTGTTATGTCTTTTTGTTCATCCTTGTTCTTAGTAGACTTATTCTCCTCCCTGGAATAGTTTCTTAGAGGGTATTTGACAAAGATGGTGTATTGATAAAAATGTTGAGATTTTGATTTTCGTTCTAATGCGTGAACTTGTTATGGGAGTTGAATTAAATTGCAACTTTATTCATTTTCTTATTTATTCGAAAGAGGAATAGTTATGAATATTGTTGTATAGTCTTGTTTGGATTGAATCAATATATCTTTTCTAAGTAATCGAAAAAGCTTGTTGACAATTATTGATTGAATCCTAGGGAAAAATAGTCGAAGGACATTATTTCCTTAAGAATAATACATAACATGTTCTTGCATATTAGGATCACTAGGGTATATAATTAGATTATAGAAATCTATATTTTATGAGTACTCTAATCAACTATCGAATTCGAGAGAATAGATAAAACTTTAGATGTGATCAATGATATGATAGAATTCCGGCTATCATTATGCACCTGTTCCGTTTTGTACCCTATATTCTAATATTGTTATTAAGCACTGTATTTACCAATTGTTTTAAGTTACAAATAGTCTATAATCGTGTTAATAACCACAACCAACTCTCTTCTCTTGATCTCCTAAATAATAATTAGCAAGATTTGATTGAATTATTATTTGTACCAATCCCTGTGGAGACGATCTTTATACTATACTATCTTTGACTAGTGAAGCGCTAAATCTATAGTTTTTTTTTAGAACATGAAGTGCTAAATCTATAGTGTGTTTGCGCTCGTCAACTAACTCGCAATATGACATAATGAACGTATGACATATAACCGGCTAGGTAAACAGAATAAATAGCATCTATACGCAAAAGGTTGGACCATTTCACAATAATGAACAAGAAGTTGGCGTTCAATTCTTTGGTTTTAGATTCTTCACTTGGTGAAGTACCAAATACCAAACCGAATTTCAGTTCAGTTAGGTTCTTCTGTATGGACCTGATATAATGGGCTATTTACCCTGGACGGGCTGTTGGGTTATCAGTTGACATTTACAGCCCTAGCTTAGAGTAGAATTTCTACAATTCTGGCAAATAAACTTCAGTTGATCAAAAAGAAGTGCAGAACATACCAAATATTTCTTTCAAATGGTTTTCATTGACATTCCTGCTGAGTTGATCCACATGAATTACACGAGACTCAGGTATAGGAGATACTTTCCTGGAATCAGATCCCAAGTGTTACACATCAAAAAGCCTATAAATGCATATGTCAAAAGTGCTACATGCAGTAACATTTTTGCATCATCAGAAGATATTGGTGTTAGTAACTATCTTTATCAACTGCATCCAAAATGGATAGGTTTATTTCCCACCTCCCCGAAAATTAATTATGCAAACAGAAAGACAATCAAATTCCAACAAAAGAAGGTCATGCATTTGTTTTCTGACTGTAACATCATTCATCAAACCATCAGACAACGAAGGCAGAAGGGGTGATGCATAGCTGAATGTTGCACCAACAGCACACATGTCTATGCGAGTACTTGGGATGGAAAGGAACTGAAGAGCATTCGAAAATCATTTATGAACAATCGTGGCCAGCTGCAATGCATTCTCCAAAAACAGATCTTGATGAATGCAAGCGAGTCCACATTCAAAATGGCTCACAATATTCCAACCCCCTAGTGTATGTTTATTTCATTTGGAAGAGGAGAAAAACAAAGCCAAGAAAAAGAAAGGTATTCCCCCAAAAAACAGAAATTTGGATGTTATTGGAAGAGGTTCGTAAGTAGTTATTGCATGAATAAACCAAAGTCGGATCTCAGCTTAAAAACAAACAACATTACCTTGGAGGTGGAGAAGCTTTCTTAGACTCTGGTGGTGGTGGTGGCGAGCGGCCTCGCTTAGATACTCCAGCAGGGCTAACAAAACCATATTAACAACAAAGGATAGGGTTTAGGATCAATCAGAAATAGGAAGACTGGAGCAGAACTTTAGCTATTTTTCAAGATTGAAAACTAATAGAACAGCAACATTTCAAGATATTTTCATGCTAGTCCAACCTGTCTAAGCTCAATAACAAATAAACAAAAATATATGACGACAAAAAAGAGGCCAATCTTCAAGATTAACCATAGTATATCTTGTTTCCACTTTTCTATTCCAGTAGTGCGCCTACCTCGACTATTCCACAAGCAAGTACCTGTTACCTCACGAAGACATGTATCGGGTGACTCTGCCTATAAATGCTTAGATATCTAGCTTAGACAGATGGAAAGAAACAAACAACCGAACGTCTTTTGTCTCCGTTGGATTTGAAACTGTCTCCAAGGTTTTCGCCCACTTCTTTGACCACTATGCTACACCCTTGAGTGTTGTTTCCAACTCTATTTTAAACAGTCGCGTAGGGTTGAAATCAGTTTCTTGTTGTCTAAATGGAAGAAAGGCAAGAAAAGCAAAACCTATGCAACCAATGTTCTAGTTTTGCTACTTGCATGTTGGAACAACTTAAGAAAAGCAGCAGGAAATGCCATAAATTATCAAATATAAACTAACTGCACTTGCAGAAACGAATAACAGCAGAGAATTATGTCACATGGCCCAGCAAATAGAGGACACAGCTTAACACTCTTCAGACAGTGGAACGGTACGGAACAACTATGAATTACATAGCAAAACTAGCCTCTTGACCTATATAATGTTTGAAATGCAAAACTACAGAATATATATCCATTCTATCTCTAACCAGCCAACAATCAGAACTCAGATTCAGCAACAACAAAAGCAACTAGCAATTTTAATGCGACTCCGTGCTACTCTGTGCCCAACTCTACTTCAACCATAACACTTTTCTATGTCATAAACCTTGCGAATCTAACATAATTCAAGCATCCATATGCACATTAACCAACAGCAGCAACTACTTCACCTCAA
Source organism: Solanum etuberosum (assembly GCA_029582245.1). Taxonomy (NCBI): domain Eukaryota; kingdom Viridiplantae; phylum Streptophyta; class Magnoliopsida; order Solanales; family Solanaceae; genus Solanum; species Solanum etuberosum. The sequence goes on from JAJONR010004147.1 coordinate 17,412, forward strand.
TTCAAAGAAGTTAAAACATATTTGGGCTCATTTCATTCAGTACTCTATAGTTTGTAAGTTAACTCTCCGACATTAGACATTCTGCTAGCATACGAATCTCAAACTACCAATATCACGTTATAACATCAAAATAAGCGGGAAATGACTATAAAAATGCATTATGCAACTAATACACATTTGAAAGAGAGAGTATAAACCTTTTTCGCTGAGAAGGAGGGCGACGACTAGGGCTGCGAGAACTTGCACTGCGGGAAGCAGAGGAAGACGAAGAAATTGATCTGGAGCGGGATCTAGATCGAGATGGAGAACGCGAACTTGAGGAGCGAGAGTTTGAAGGAGTGTAAGAGCGAGACCCGGAACGGGAACGGGAACGAGAAGACGAGCCTGACGGTGAAGCCGCACGGCCTCGACCTGGTTTCGCCATTGGCAACAGCTTACTCCGAAACCCCAGTGATAAACCCTAACAACAGAGAGAGCCGTCGATGGAGTACATTTGGGCAAAAAGGTTATCAGCTTCTAGCCCCGAAAAATAAAATGGGCCGAAGTGGGCTGTATCCAATGAGTATTCACCAGTACTTACGGGTCGTTTAGTAGAGTGTATATATATTATATCAGTAATATTCGGATTAATAATGTTTACATTATATTTTTGTTTAATATTTGATTCGATATACTAAGGGCAATTCTATTTTTAATCATGCTTATTTATGTATTAATAGTTTTTGTATAACTAATATGATAGTTTGCTATTATTTAGTTATACACCCTATAATATTGAACAAGATTTATAACATGGATTAATTATGCATAAACTGAAAACCATACTAAATAAAGGATTATTAGATAATAAATGACTAATACATATACTATATTTCCTAATACACCCAACCATTTTAATTTTCTAATTCTATTTTGTACACATTTAGACAAATTATTTGTTTGCATTTGGACTAATACCACTTTAATTATGTTGCGCATATCTCGATTAATAATTATTAACTATATTCATTAAGACTAGTGAACTTAACCGCGCTTCGCGCGGTCATAATAGCTCGTTAAATTCACTAAATAACTTTATAGAATAATTGACTACTTAAAATATTATATATATATATATATATTGTAGTGTCATCCTAATGACTAAATATTTTAGATTTCAAGTTTTAATTAAATTTATTATTAGTATTTAAGTTTTATATCTTTTATAATTTTAAATCGCTTAAGAGTCTTTTATCTTCTGAAAATATTTTTTATATCTTCCTTATTTTTGTAACAAAAATAAAATTTGATTCAATAAATTGAACTCTTTAGTTACATGTTTATCTATACATAATTTTTCCTTTCATTTATTTTAAAATTCATAAAATAATTACTTTTACTTGTCTAAACAGTGTAATTTTTAGCTAAACCATAATGTATATAAATAATTACTTCTACAGTCACTATAAAAAATACTACGTTAAAAATATCATTCATGATTCTATCATCTTTTTATAATTCTTTTAATACAAAAATTTATCTCGAAGTATTGGTAAAAAACATTTCAATATAAATGCAAAACAATCTATTTAAAATTAGCTATTTAAACTTGAACAAAACAAAAATTTAAAAAACATAAGAAAGAAATAATACTTAGAATACATAGTGGCTAATAATTATTTTAAGACACATTCTCTTTGTTTTACGTGCCTCAAGTTTGAAAATATCATATATATTTTTAATGATTTCATCAAATATCATTGAATTGTGAAAATTCAATTTATCATTAGACCTTTATTTGACCATTCTACCATTTTAAGTTTTCATGACTTAAATTTAAAAAAGAAACAGAAAAACTACAAACAATAAGAAACTAAACTTTTGTTAGAAAAATAGAAACTAAACTTTTGTTAGAAAAATAATGAATGTATATCATAAGGTAAGAAATAATTTAAGAAATTAAACTATTTATATTTTTCCATTTCTTTGCAAATTAATATCTCTCTCATGCCCATCCAATCATAAGTTACTAAAGGTTTTATTTCAACTTTCAAAAAGATATTTTGACTATGAAATTTCAAAATTCAACTCAAAATTTTCAAAAATGTGAAAGATAATAAAAATGTATTTTCACTTCAAATTGTTGACAAAATGTCAAAAATAATTAGAATTTGCATTACAGAACTCCAATTTTCATAAATTATTTTTCATTTTGAAAATAACAATTGTTTTTTTAAAAAAATTGTACAATGAAAGTGGTCAAATACCTACTAAGTTTTCTCATGATCATATCCATTGTGCCTTAAAAAAATATTGAAACAAACTCTTTGGTGTCTTGTTCTTTCTTCACATTGCCTTTCCCCCAAATATGACTTCCTTTTCCTCCGACAATTATAAAGGATAAAAGATAAATGCATAATTAAAAAAATAACACTTTATAGTATAATTAACAAATAACCCCTTTTGCTATGTGAACTTTTGAGCAACCTTTTCTTGTTTATGGGCTTCTAAAACGTTTCCTTCGAACTTAAATTTACATTTGTTCCTAAAAAAAATATAAAATTATATTTTAAGGTTCATATTTTATAGATACTCATGTGTTTTTAGCAACCTTTTTTGTTATTGACTTTCAAAATGTGTCTTTTAGGTTTAGATTCCACATAACACTTCCTCTTGCAAAGTATAACTTATAGTTTATAGTTCACATTTTATAAATATTCATGTCTTTTAATATGCTACTTTTGAAAAATGTATATAAAAAAGAAAATAGATATTCTAACTTCTTTTGTATGTGTGAATTTTGTAGCAACCTTTTTAGGTTGAGACTCCAAGTAACACTTTCTCCTACAAAATATAAAATCATAATTTAGGGTTCACATTTCGTAAACACTCATATCTTTTAATAAATTCCTTGTAAAAAATGCATAAATAAAAGAGGATAGATATTCTTAGCATCAATTCATATAAAAGAAAATGATAATTTCACCTTTAAAAATATTTATATAAAAGAAAATGGATTTGAGACTCCAAGTAACATGACTTCCTCCTGCAAAATATAAAATCATAATTCAGAAAACATCAATTCATATAAAAGAAAATGATAATTTCACTTTTAGAAATATTCATATAAAAGAAAATGGATTTGAGAGTCCAAGTAACATGACTTCTTCCTGCAAAATATAAAATCATAATTCATAATTCACATTTTATAAACACTCATATCTTTTAATAAATTCCCTTTGAAAAATGCATAAACAAAAGACAATTGATATTCTTACCATCAATTCATATAAAATAAAATAGATAATTTCACCTTTAAAAATGGTCACTGAAATATAACCATCACCCAACGTTAATTGAGTTGCTCCATCATTTGCAATATTTCTTATATTTATATGTCCAAATATGATGTAACTGCAAAGTATAATAATCTGTATGGTAAAATGCCATTAAATATAATGACTTTTCACATTTTTGCATTTATTAATTTGCAATGAAACTTACCTTTTAAATTCCATAACTACTACATTGATTCCTACATTTCCTTATAGAAACGTACAAAATACAAGGAAAGAAATTTTTTTTAGGAGAAGAGCTAATTAGTAAAGGTAAAGAATATCCTATATATGGGTATGTATGCTCTGTCTATACACACGTATTAAAAAGGTGATTTAAAAAAAAAAAAAAAACTGATTAATAATTAATTAAATGATGATCACATAATTAGGTCTAATTAAAGAAAGAAAATAAATGTTTCAATGAAGAAAAAACCAACTAATTTTCTAATTATTACATTGATTGCTACATTTATATCAATAGTAATAATAAGGAATAATATAAATAGATTACCATTAATTTAATGTAATATTTTAAATCCTAAAATAAAGGGAAAATTCTCAAAAATCTGAAAAAAATAAATAATTAAAAATCCTGATCAAAGAAGTATGTCACATCAGCTTTTTCATTTCCTCATTTATATATATATATAGATTTGGACAGATAGAAAGAAATCCCCTAGTAATTTTGTCTTTGCTAAAATTTGAACTTGTAACTTCAAGTAAAGATTAATAATACTGTCCAAGTGTTAGTATACAACAAGTAATATAAAGTCAAGAGTTTGAGATAGTTGAGAGACATTTTTTGAGGAAATGACATCCTAAAAAGGATGTAATTTGAGCTATAGGAAATCATTACTTAATGCCAGCCACTACACAGCAAATTATGGCTCACAACAAAGATCAGCACACTAGCCATTATATATACATTGTTTCCTTAATGTGGACTATGACATACAGATAACAATCAAAGCAGGGACAGCAACAAGAGGCAATGGCTCGAATGTACTTACTCTGGTTGAGCGGAAATGAACAAGGTCTAACACCACGCGTACTTTAGGCTTATAGCAGATGAAATTGTATAATCAAAGCAGGGGCAGCAAAATATGCACGAATGCTTAGGCTTCTATCTGCGTCGAATCAAAACTCCTTGAAAAAATGTGCTCCCCACTAAGCAAAATTGAGGAAGGTCTACCATCAAACAAACTTTTCCTCTAACAGATACAGAGCTGTACAAGTATACTTCTCGTAGAAAAGTTCCAATATCCGCTCAAACACAGAGTTGCTGATAATCGATCATGACAGCTTGTCAATATTGATTGATTGAGTTAGAAGACTTCCAGACTGAATATCAAGCCATTTGCTTGCAATACCTTGAGTGGACAGATAGTGAAGTATGTCTATCACATTGTTCAAACTATTAATGAACACCTTAACTCAATCAATCTCTAGTCTTTTCAACGCTTGGAAAGTATGTTGTCCATGTCCAAAAAGACGTATCATCTAAAATCTGACTGGAAACATCATGTCAATGTGACCAAGTGTCCATTTCTTTGAGAAAACTGAACAGAGGCAGCACGGATAATTTCAATGAGATGCTCATCCAATGCATCAAACTCGCTTGAGTTACGTAGATGATGATACATAGGGGCTAGATACTCAGCTGCAACTTCAACTAGCTTCCATTGATTGAGGTTAGCAGCCATCTGGATAATTTTTATAGACAAGTACTGACAGGAATCCAAAATGGATACAATCAGTCTAAAACATTTTTCATGCAAGTCTTCTAAGAGCCAGAATTGAGCAAGCGAACATAGTTCTACATAGGGCTCGAGTTCGCGTAGCTTTTCCTCCTTACTCAGATTATCCCATAGACAGCCAGATATTGGTCTAGGCAACTCACCAGAATAGAACCAGCTGACTAACTTAACCAAGGAATCCCAACAAACTGGCACCTTGATGGTCAGTGAATGGCTGAAACAGAACCAAACAATGTAGTATCAGCTAAACATTTGGGAGAAAAAAGGAGAAAGATATGTAGCAACAGAAATAAAGAAATAAACTCCATAATGTAGTTATTTTTCTTTTGGTAACATTCTACCTTCAGAAAGAAAAAAAACTACTAAACTTAGAAAACGGAATCGGCTGACACTTGGTAGAACTAGGTTCAGTAAATATACCAAACCTAGCATATGCACCAACAGGAGAAAATACTGTCTCAACAATACATAATCATTTCTAGTCAAAAATTTCTTCAGAGCTACAATCATATACTTCACAACCTTTAGCCAAATGATACCTCAGCTGATTCCGCATGTGGTTAATCTGAACAAGTACATGGGGAAATTTTGGACAGACAAAAGTATGGTCATAAATTGATTTCATGCAACCCAAGCCAATATATGGGAAGGAATAATCAGTCATAAGCACATAATATAGGAAAGCAGGGGACTGGGAGGGGCACAAGAGTTGAGAGCTATGGTCATAAATTAACATAATCTTCTGAGCAACCAGTATACAAAAAAAGATATCTTGAGAGATGTTTTACGCTTGCATTTAAACTGCTAAGAGGTCACAAATTCATATTGATCAAGCTATTAAAGTATCTGTACAACCATGAAAAATCCTACGTATTAGCAATCCATCCAACTGTGGAGTAAACCAAGTTATAACTATGAATCCACATAATGTTAAAGCAACCTATTTGGAATACCTTTCTTGCATTCCTGACTGAAAGAGGGCCCGTAAGTATTCACAACTTGGCCACAGTATAACTTTGTGAACATGCAGGTGTAAAACAGATATGGAGCAAGAACAGCAGTCCTGATTACTTGGTCCCGAAGTTTCAGCCTCCAAAATAATGTCCCTGATTTGCAAGCGGAAAAGGGCAAAAATTGTCAAATCTTAGTCTATACAAAAAGCATAAATTAAGATACAAAAAACATATTGCTAAAAGTTATAACACCTTCAGGTGTCTCTACATAGCTAACACAGTAGAGAAGTCGATGATAATTCCAACAGCTCATATCAGGAAGTCTTTAGTATTTATCTATAAACATACTTCACACATTAAGGATAGATTCAAATGTTATCCATTAATAAAGTCTACAGGTTGTTGGCCAGTGATCAGCCTCATGCTAAATAAACTATTGTATAGATAAAGCTAAAGCAACTCCGTGCATCCACCACAACATAAAGATGAGTTCTCGAAGAGAATGTAAGCCAAGAAGACACAAATAAAGTCTCTAAGTCTAACACGACATACAAATACCCAAACTGAATAGTGAATAAAGGATTCATACGAAAAATTACGTCCAGATGGCTCAAGAGCAGAGGTAAAGTCAAAGCTTGGGAATGGAGTTCCCCATTTCGGATTGCTTCCACAAAGCAATTGTACTAGAGATTGCAAATTGCAATGTTTGGCTAAAATTTTCAACTTCTTCACAAGGTCTTCTCCTGCTTCAAAGGATCCCGAATAAATATACTCTAATAACTTTGTCAATGACTGGCAATCAACATGAGCTGAGAGGCGAACTTTGGTGATTAACCTATTGCATGAATCTGAATCCTGCTTAAAAGAAGAATCAAATGCTTTCTCTTTAAGCAATTCTTCAGGAGGTAATAGTGATGGGCATCTAACCAGAAGAATAACACCATGGACACGCACGGGTTCCTGATTTTTAATGATAAGTTCCACATCAGAATGCTCATTGTCAGTAAGGAGCTCCCGAAATTCTCTCCCAAACTTACTTGGAAAACCATATAATCCAAGATGGCGAAGAATATAAGCAGCGTACCATCGAGGTCCGGAGTAAGAATTGTTTATGCAGATCTCCTGGAGATCTCTTATAAAAGCAGCTCGCAATTCCATCTGATTCTGAAAGATGCCACGGCGATTTTCTGCATTTATCAATTCAGCAAGAGCCACAAGTCCAAAAAGTAAAAGCATATCTTCACCTTCCCAATCTTCTGAAGAAGGCCAGCAACAAGTCCTTCCACTGAAACGGTTTTGCACATGAGGAGCCACACTAGATCTATTTAGGTGGACAGGATTGTCAAACCACCAACTAATGAAGCTCGACAGAATGTCTATTCCTCCATGCTGAATCACATGCTTCTGATATTTTGGCAGAGCTGAATAACATGCCAGACTTGTCAAGTTTATGACAAGTCTAAAATTACTCGGTATTCCAAACTTGTTTCCAGAAGATGTGGCTTTCAAACTATCCAGTAAATATCCCACATAGTCCTTTCCCTTCAGTGCCAGAACTTCAGATAGGATGAATCTTGCTTTGGAAGAAATGTACTTGCTGGGAGAATAAATCATCATAAGGACTGCTCTAGATGCTGGTTCACTCTCTGATGAATGACAAGCATTCCCTTGAGAAATTTGGCGAGAGGCGAGGATAGAGTCCACGAAGGCCAAGCTTTCAAAGACAAAAACAAACAGAAGCACATGCACAGTGATTAGGGAAAATGTCTCATGTCAATACACTCGCTAGGAGTTTCTACATTGTTACATGCTGTAAACAAAATAACTTTAATATATATACCAACACATACACATATATATGTATGTAATATGTATGTGGTGTGTGTGTGTATACATATATAGATAAATTTGGAGAAAATTGAAATTGTACCAAGATCTTCGGTTCGATTACCATGCACAAACAACGAGAACATTAAACACGGTCTCATTTCCATGCATCTTGGGGAAGAAATCTTCCATACAATTTGCTGTGAGGCATCCGAGGATATCCCAAACATACGGTCTCAGTGGAAGAAGAGCATCTGTATCAAAGACCTCTTCTAACTTGATGATTTGTTCTTGTAGAGATAAGCTATGTAGAGACTGCTGAGTTGTGTCAAAATTTCCTGTGATAAGTCTAAGAAGAACCCTATCAACTCCTGCCTTCCAAAAATAGAAGTGGTGGTCCCCTTCCCAATGAGTGATCAGAGCTAAACGGCATGCCTCGACTAGTATGGACATTTGGCCCTTAGCAAGCTTTCCAGCATCCAAACTCCAGTTACTCATTAAGGTAATAATGGCTTTCACAATGGGCTCACAAGACAATTTAATAATTTTTGAACATCCTTGTTCACTTGTCTGAGCAATTAAAATATATCAATGTAAGCGACAGAAAAAAACTTGAGCTCCTAAACAGGATAAAGGATAACAGTTCAGTATCAATTGCTACCATTAAACATTGAGCAAGTCTTAATCCCTCTATCTGGACGGAATACGGGTTTGAACTGTCCAAACTGTCCACCATAATTTTTACAAGACCTTCTCCATCCTCCAAAAGCTTATTAGTTCCATTGCCGCATAGAGCTGCAACCCAAAGTAAGAATGCAATATCATGAGTCTAAGGCTCTAAGCCACAGAGAGGAGAAAGGTAAGAAATTTGCAGGATACCTAAAGCAGAAAATAGCTGCATAACAGCAACTTTGATGGAGCGGTCAGGGTTGAGCTTGACAGTATCTAAGATACTAAACAATTTCTTATCAGTCCAAACATGAAATCGAGAAGGAGGCCAACGCCACAAAATTTTACTTAGCAGAGAAGCCATCTCTTGAAAATACTCAGTTGCCTTATTTTCAGTGGAGTATCCTTTTACATTCTCAACTAGATCACCAACCACATTTGTGGGTTTTAAGATCTCCCAGACCTCTTTCTCTCTTTTAGAAGTCAGATTTGATAAAATCAAATTCAAGGCAGAGGCACAAGATATGGCAACTCGTAATTCCCGGAAACTTAACAAGGATGACAAAGGATGAATGAGATTGGAAAAGTGAGGCTGCAGCATTGAACTTGGTATCATGCGGACGATCTTAACAGCTACATCTGAGGCCAATCTCATTGTGGCTTCACTTTTTGATGCTAGAATACTTCCTACAGCTCCAACAATGTCACCAACTGATTCCTGATATGAAAAGAAAATACCGGAGGTAGAAAGTTATTCAAACAGGTTGATCCCCGCAAGAGACACACAACTAACAGGAAATAGCACCAGTCAAGACTATACCGCCTTCCAAAAATAAAATAATGAATTTGAAATACTTATGATATATGCTTTTAAAAGGAAAACAAGAGAAAATTAGTGAGAAGGAAAGTATTGGTAGAAGGTTCTTTTTTAAGTACCAGTATCTACAAGTTAAAATACTCACAACTATGTGCTTTTCATAGGAAAGAAATCAACTATCTGGAATCTGATCTTTTGGTTTCGGTATAAGAGGTTGGGTATCTCAACCGGAGAATTAACATCAAAGCTCGCTGTTACAAAGGCAACCTAAATTCACCACTCTTTTTTGTAAATAGAGGTAAATTTTTGGGGAGCAAGGTGGTCCGGATGTGCTTAGTAGGAGCTTAGTACACCGGGCGGGATTGCCCTTCTGTGTGATTTTCATCACATGGATCTATTATTCCAGTTCAATTGATTCAGGAAGGCTTAAGGCTTCCCAAAAATATCTTTTGCATAACCAAGGCAAAATAAAAAAGTGCATGAACATGATGCATCTCCAAGTTGCAGTTCATTTCTGTCTCTTGCACGTTCTTAGCAACAGATGATAGGCGATCCAAATGACAAAAATACGAGATCAAGTGCTCTCCAAATTTATACAAGATTGGTAAGTGGAAGACGAATTACCTTCACAACTTGGTGTTGTAATGATTCAGCAGATATACTATCAAGAAATGCATCAACTGAACGGACCACAAGTCTTTGTATCTCAATATCAGAATAGTGCCACTTTTGACTCTTGTCATCGCAACATCTACAAGAAACAAGCAAATTAGTAAAGAATAGGATGTGTCATATTTGAATGATTGTCGCCCCAATAGAAACATGCACTTATTACGTCTTCAGTTTTCACTGTTCATAGGAGCAAATGGTGTTTCAAGTATGGCCTTTGAGGAACACTGGATAGAGAATATAGGTCTATTGCATATCAAGAGAAAATCATGAAAATGATGCTCACTCTGATTATCGACCCTAAATTCCGCTGTTATTCAAGTCCCTGTTCTGGTGAAGTTTGTAGCTAATTCAGCACTGTCCATTTTTCAGATAAATGAAGCATAGCTATCAGTTACATCCAAAGGCAAATGGACTTTTTTTGTGAAAAATGTTAAGAGGATTCATATAAACAACCCCAACTACTTTGGTTTGAGAAGTGGTGATTGATTGAACAACTGATAGCAGTAATAACAGAGGATAAATTAATTCTATAAAGAAAATGAAGAATAACTTTGATATGTTGTTAAAGTGTGGTGGAAAACAGGACTTGCAATTTCCCCTTCGCCAATGCATCCAGACCTGTTTGTCCATTTTGTTCTTCCAATAGAATTCCAAGTAGTGGCAATAGGCTGCTGAACCCCTTTCGAATAACTTTTTAAAAAAAGGTTCAGCAGCTCCAACAAGCACCTAGGGGCCACTGGATGAAGCAATATATGTGAGATTTTGTATCGAACACATGGCGTAAGCTAGGAACCTTCAAATTATGTTTGACCCTGCAATTCCCATTTTCTTTAAGCATATAGAAACCTATGATTCAAATTTGCATATGCAGTTAACAATGAGAGTCGGCAGGAATTCTTTACACCCATCCAAAAGTTAGTTCTGTATGCTTGGTGGATTGGTTAGCTTGGAACAACTCAATGTGCCACATAATATGCTTACTAGGCTTCAGAATTTAAATTCCTTCAACTTCTTTGCCACCACAATTTGTGTGTCTTCCAAACTTCAGTTATAGCCAAAATTGATTGCCCAACAGACGGGCTAAACAATCTGCAGCTCAGTGCAACGTTTCTGTTAGACAAACAAGCATCTCTTTACAATAACCAGTTGAAAACCACCTGGACAAGTACCATTATATATCAAACTCGTTTACGAGACCATTGTTCTGCCCTGTGACCCCTTACAGTGAGACGCTTTGCAACAAGAGCTGACGAGAAATCCACACAGTGGCAGAGCCACGAATTTGGCGAAGACTGCAATTCCTCTCCAGTTGCATTAAGGGTATGCAAAATTATATGTACACTCATAATAACTAATATTTAACCTCATGTATACCACATAATTTCCCGACAAAGCTTAAGGTGGCTCCGCCCATTTATGACCGAAAAATCTATTGTTCCAGCCTGGAAACTCAGCAGATACTGAACCCATATCTCTACCCTTATCCATTTAAATACCACACTTAGGTTCACTGACACATCCCGTGCAGTTGAACCAAAGCTCTCGGAGTCCCAATTATTTTCAAAATTCCCCAATCTTGAATCAATCAATAAACCAAAAGCCAATAAAAATCATCATCTACGCCTAATCAGGACCCAACACATTCCAATACTATATGAAATGCTGTAAGAGAAAAATTGTAAGAAAAATATATGAAGTAATTTTTACCTAGTGCCGAGATTGAGAGCATGATAAAGGCGTTGATGAAGAGTCAAGATGTGACCATTAATACCACGACTGTTATCTGCAGCTTGCTTTGAAGAAGACGATGACCTCATTTCTGCAAACTCAAAAGTTTTTCAATTGAGAAAAAAAACACGCAATTTGTAGTTGTACCCGCTGCAGTCGGTGTCCAAATGCACTCTTTTTTCCTAGGGGGGTGGGGGTTGCACTTTTGTATCGAAATTCAATTAAATTTAAATTTGTGCTTCTAACGAATAATATATTCTTTTCATATTTAAGACCCAAAAACTTTATTAACACCTTGTTTAAGTTGGTTGTTATTCATGGTATACTTAGTTTAAATATCATGTTTGTTTTAATAAATCTCATTTTATGTAACAATCAATTTGATGTGATTGCGTGTTACCTTAATATTTTTTTCTTAGTTGTTTTTAATCTTATTTTTATTTTTTATCGTACATTTTTATAGTAGTTTTACACCGTACACTATTTTCTCTTGTAGGTTTATTATTCTAAAAAGAGAAAAAGTTCAAATATGTCATCAAACTTTGAGGAAAGTGTTATCTATGACATCTGTTAAAAGTTTGGTTCATCTATGTCATTTCTGTTTGAGAAAAAGTTTATTCATGTCATTATTTATTAACTGGAAATAATTTCGATTTTGCAAAATCATTTTTACACGTGGTCAATTGTGATTTGGTCACGTCATTAATTAAATCATTTTTTAAAAGATAAAAGGTTCAAATATACCATCAAACTTTGAGAAAAGACTCATTTGTGTTATTCGTTAAAATTTCAACTCATCTATGTCACTTCAATTAACAAATAGTGGCAGGGATGAGCATTTTCTCAAACGAAAATGGCATAAATGAGCCAAACTTTTTAACATATGGCACAAATAAGTTTTTTCTTAAAGTTCGATAACATATTTAATTTTGTTCCCTTCAAAAAATGACAAAATTTATCCAAACACTATATACTTTAAAATAATAGTATAACACAATACCATATATTATAAAATAATATGTTCAAAAAAGTGCAAGGTTGTCAAATATATTTTGTGGGACTTGTAAATCCCATTTTCATATGTAAATATACCATAAATAGTTATGTGCAAGGTAAAATAGAGAGTACGATACAGTTTCCAAAATGTAAAATAAGCTTATTTTGAAATGAATAATACTACATTAGATAAATCTTTTTTTGTAACATCAAGTGGCTGTAGTTTAGTGGTAAGAATTCCACGTTGTGGCCGTGGAGACCTGGGCTCGAATCCCAGCAGCCACATTCAAAAATTATTTTTGGTTTATGTTCCAATAATTTCCAATTAAATTGGGCTTTAAAGGAGTAGCCTTTTTTCACCAACAGCAACAAAAAGCCCAATCTAATACCTTGTTTAGTGTTGGCATTAATAGCCACACTAGTCTTTCTTAAGTGGGCGTCTTGATCATGCTTTACTGTGAAATTTCGGGGAAAAAATAACAGTGAAATTGGCTAGAGTTCAATTCCAGAAAAAAGTAGAAAGTTTCATGGACAAGTGCCTCCTAAAAAAGTTTTATCATATTGAGTGACATCAATCGTTCTTTAGTTTGATTTCATTAAAATTTAAACCTCATATTTTGTTCATGAGATTTGAAATTCTAGCAATTTTTTTAGCTTTGTAAATCATTTTTGCTTTTGAACTTGATAAATAATTTTTTAGGTTCACTTGTCAAATTCTTTGAATTCCAACAATATTTGCTAGAGTTATTCTGTGTTTTAATTAAATATTTGTGTCTAAAAATATTTTCTTTTAAAAATGATTAAATGTTGGTAGTTTTAAAAAGTAATGACTAATATTTAGGAAAAATTACCTGAATACACAACTTATTTTACCATATTATCTAAAAATTTGTACCATTTGAAAAAAATTATAAAAATCCCTACTCGCTCTTATTCTTGGATACATCACTTTACGCGATGTATTGAAACGTATGAGATGTATCAGGACGTTGAGTGATGTATTCAAAATCAAAACGCGATTTATCGGTACGTTGAGGGATGTATCCGAAACTGGGACACGATGTATCTGGACGTTTTGGGATGCATCCGGATTCCACCAAATTTAAGAGATTTTTGTAGTCTGGAAAAACGTAAAAATGAGATGTAATTAACTCTTAGCACTATGAGATTTGTGTAAATTCTTAATAGTTTAATAACATAGGTTAAAAGCGATTAATTATTCACTTCTTCTCATAGTATTTTGTTGGTTGATTATTTCTTTCCTCAATAATTATTTCAACTGAATTAAATTGAACACTGACTTTTCAATTTTCATAATTGTGATGTTTTTTTACTTTTGAAAATTGATAGTCTATTGAAAAACTCAATCACTGTGCTTTTCCTCAAAACATTTAAAATGAGAAAATAGTAAAAACTTCTTATGAAATCATAAATTGTTAGGTTAGGTGGATAGGTTAGGACCAACTAATATCTATTATCCAACTTATATAATCAAATTTTTCTACAATATTTTTATTTGTTTTTAGGGTTTTCGTTCGCTTATTATATAAGTTGATTATTATGTATCTATAATATTATCTGATATTTAAATTTTATTTGATTATGATAAATAAAAATTATCAAAAGAGTAGTAGAATACAAAAAACAAAAAAATCTCAACTTCATCTTTTAATTTATCTTGTTTCAACTTCACAACAATTTTGACGTCTCAATTTTCTTGCTTGTTATAAAGATGTCTGATGGTATTACTTGGTAATATCAATTTTAGTAACATACCAACAAAGGTTATGGTGCAGTGATGAGATTGTTTCACCCTCAACTAGAAATCTTAGGTTCGAGCCCTGAGTATGAAAAAAATCATTTGGAAGTGCCACCTCAAATGGACCTTGCACTGCATGATTCGAATTTAGTCGGAGCTCTAATATGAACTCCGAACACAGAAAACAAAAAAATGTTAGTAACATTATTTTAGGTGACAATTGTATGTTCAATTATTTGTATTTGGTCACTATTTGTCATATGGCCTCAAGAAAGCAAAGCACAAAAAAGGACAAAGTACAAGTGAAAAGTGGTCTTTTCCAACACTTCATAAGTCGTTATCCAAATGATACTTTCAAGTTTAAAGATAAAGTTATAAAAGTGGCTATGTTTGTACATCAATTTTTTTACTTGAAAAGTCTTGAATTCTTTCTAGTAAAAATAATTATTTAATTTGTTAATCTAGTTCAATATTTATAAAATACTTTCTCTATTTTAATGTGACAATATTTAATCAGGCATAAATTTAACACAAAGATTTTAATTTTTTAAAATTTATGATTTTAAATACGTTAATTATTGAGAATAAAATTAATTCAAATATATAAATGTATATTAAAGTAGTCAAATATTAAAATACATATTAATTTCTTGTCATAAAAATATATTTTTTTATGACATGAGATAAGATGCAAGATTTACCTCGAAATTTGGAGAAATCTTGGATAGAGAGTAAAATTATTCCATAGCACGTTGATTTAAACTTATTATAATCAAATAAATAAATAAATAATGTCAGCACATGTCCTTTTATATTTTATTCATATTAAGATAAGATATTTCCAAGAACCATCCTCCTCTAATTATGCTATTTATCTTTTCTTTGTAGTTTTGTTTTTGTATTATCCCTTATTCTATCCTAAAATAATAAAAATAAAGTCACATCCATTTTTTTGGACTTAATATCCACATTTCAACTCCCCATTTGCTCAAACATACTAAACTAGAACCCCCACCATATTGTTAATGTAATTTATCCCATAGTTTGATTTTGATATGTGATTGATCATATCCACATATACTATTAATTATTGTGACATGAATGACTTAAATTGATTGAACCTTTCTTAATCATACTATTACTTGTATGGGTGCATGCAAAAAGAAATCAACATTTTTTTCTTGTTTGAATTTTTAAGAATGTGATTTTATTTATTTTTAAATTTTTGTTGATGTTTGATTTGCTTATACGTTTTTTGTCTTTGATTTTATCGATCTACTATCAATTGTTGTTCTTTAGAAAATTTTAAAGGAATTTTATGCAAACACAAATAGCCTTGATAAAGAAAAAAAATTATTTCTTTAATTCGATTTGTTAAAATTACATAATCATATAGAATAAGACTATCACATTCTTTATTTTAATTTTCTTTTTAGGAAAACCTCAACAATACAATTATATTGTTTATCGGGAATTTTAATCCAACATTTTACATTATGAGTTAAGGTAAAATGATGCATTACATGTGTCCATACTCTATACTCTATTCCTCAGAGAAGTTGGCGAAGCTTTAAAAAGCAAGCCCATAGTTAGTAGAAAAGTCGTTACGTGCTAGCTAATGCTTTTCAACCCTCCATTTAGTCAAAACACCAAACTAGACCTCTACTATACAGTTAATGTAATCTATCCATATTTTTTTTATGTGATTGATCATATCCACATATAATTAGTATTATGATATAAATTTATATGCATCAAGCAAGCATTTATATGCATCAAGCAAGCTTATAAATTTTAAATATGATGAAATGATTATAAAATAAAATTCATATTTTTCTTATTATTACTAGTTTGTCATGATTTGAGTTTTGAAAATAGTTGCGATATGCTATTTTCATCGTATCTCTTGAAATATAATTCTTTATTAAAATTTATTTAAATACAAATTAAAATCGTAAAAGTAATTATTTTACACTATTTTCATTATATCTCTTGAAATGTGATTCTTTATTAAAATTTATGTAAATACGAATTTAAGTCGTGAAAATTGTCATCATACATTGTTTTTATTATATCTCTTAAAATATAATTCTTTAGTAAAATTTATGTAAATATAAATTTGAATCGTAAAAACAATTATCATACGTTATTCATCCTATCTAGTGAAAGCAGTCACTATATACTATAAACGTGAAATGATTTATGTATCGAACTTTATAGTGAAAGCAGTCATTATACTCTACAAACAAACGTGAAATGATTTATCCATAGAACTTGATGGTATTACTAGTCTACTAGTATCACCACTACAGTACACTTCTATGCTAAGCTTAGCTTCAACTAAACTTCACAATATTCACAACCCCCTCTCTAAACCCTAGCTAGCTTAGCTCTCTCTGAAACTCCATAGATTTGAAGCTGCTCGAGATTCTATACAAATGGTACCTCACCTTTCTTCTTTCAACTGCAGAATTTGATTCTACTACAAGTTTGGTTTTGGGTATTTTTTCTTTGTTTTTTTACCAATTAAATCCATGGCTTCAGCTTGTATAAACAACGTCGGTGTGTCGCCGGAGAATTTTCTCGATTGTTCTCCGACCAAGTACAAGTCCTACGGTTGGTTGAGTCCTAGAATCTCAACAGCTGTGGATAACCCGGAAGTATTATTAGATCCGGAAGTTTCCGTCAATGAAATGGTGGATTTCGAGTTTCGACTTGAAGATCCGGTGAATATGTTACCGGCGGATGAGCTTTTTTCTGATGGAAAATTGATGCCTCTGCAACTCCCGACGGTTCGTCCGGCGGCTGTGTCTACGTCAGCCGGTGTAAGGTCGCCGGAGACGCCGAAACTTCGTATGAGAAATAATGAGATTTCTCGTAAGGACCCGTATCTGTTCTCTCCGAAAGCTCCAAGGTGTTCTAGTCGATGGAGGGAGATTCTAGGGTTGAAGAAATTGCAAAATGACAAGCACGAAGCTCCAAAAAATTGCTCCAATGCTCATAAATCTCTGAAGAATTTCCTCAATCGCAGCTCGAAATCATCCACTGACGACTCGTCTCTTCACCTTCCGTTGCTCAATAAGGACTCTGATAACGAGTCCATATCAATTTCTAGTTCCCGATTATCTCTTTCATCGTCTTCTTCTTCCGGCCATGAACACGATGATCTTCCTAGACTCTCTCTTGATTCTGATAAACCAACTACTCAAACAAGCCACAACAATCAAAACAGTAATCCTAATCCCCCTAGAATTCGATTAGTGAAACATAGAGCTTTATCGTCAGAAAATCCAATCCCTAGTCGATTAGCTGGAAGCCCAATAAACAGGCAACCAGCTGATTCTACTCTACGGGGACTCTCCGTTGATGATAGTCCTCGCATGAATTCTTCAGGGAAGATAGTTTTCCACAACTTAGGAAGAAGCTCAAGTAGTCCAAGCAGCTTCAATGGTGGACCCAGATACAAACATGGAGGCGGGGTGGAAAGGTCCTATTCAGCTAACGTTCGTGTTACTACAGTTCTGAATGTTCCCGTTTGCAGCTCTCTTCGAGGTTCTTCAAAATCTGGGGTTTTTGGGTTTCCCCTGTTTTCTTCTGGTGCTGTAAACAAGAAACACCATAGTAGCAGCAACACTACAACAGGCCAAACAGAACGTAATCGATCGAGTCAAAGAATGAAGTAAATGGTAATCAAATCCTCAATTATTTTTCTGGTTTCTACAAATCTTAGAAGATTATGTAAATATGCATGGAATTAATTAACTAGTCTTGTTTACATGTTCTTGCTTCTTTGTTTAGCTAACTCTGATCCATGTTGAATTTATTTTTTAATTAGTATTTCATAATGAATCGTTGAAAAGTTTCTTTGTATGCTTTTTTAATTGAATCTGGTGTTCTATATTCATATTGGCATCAAAATTCAAGCAGAAAAATGTCATAATGTAAAAATATTTATAGTTTGATTGCGATAACTTTTGGTTTAACTGAAAGCTATGGGATGAATTGTGTGATTGAATAACTTTAGAAAAAGTAGAATAATTTATTTCTTTTTGTATAATGATGGTGTTGGGTTTGATTCAGTGTGAAAGCACGTGTTTCTGTTGCTTTGAGAAGTGTGGCATTTCTGCGTCGAGCTGGTATAATAGGGCCATGCATGAGTTTTGGCATCTTTCTCTGCCCCTTTGCCTCAACCCTGCCCGCCCATATTTTTATTTTAAAGTTTAAAAAATAATTTATTACTTAATTTTTTAATTATTATTATTGATTATAGTAAATATATATTGAATAACTAATATATGTGTAAAGATGAATCTTGGGAGGTTTGTCCTAGTCCATATAAGTATGGACTTGGGCAATCCTCCCCTTAAGAGCTAATTTTTTGGGTCGAGTTAGGCTCAAGATCCATCTTTACATGGTATCAGAGCCAGATTCGTCTCAATTTGTTATTCACCGATGATGGGCCTTCATTTAGAAATGTTCACACTCCAGTTGTGGTCTCGGCGTGCGGAGTAGTGTTAAGATATCCCACATCGATAGAGAGATGAGAATCTGATCTCCTTATATGGATTTGGACAAATCTCTCTTCATGAACTAGCTTTTGGGGTTGAGTTAGGCTCAGATGTCATATATTTACAAAGCCAACTATCAACTATTCCAGGAAAAAAATATAATGAGATATTTTGTTGTTATTTTGACTATTTTGAGCTCGAAAATTTAACCGACGCCTATAACCATTTATCTATAGGTGCTTGTTTAACGCTATAAAATGCTTGCTTGATACGGCAAATATATATAGAGATAAAATAATTTTAAAGATAGAATTATCGATTCTATTAATCCGTAGTGTACATACTGAATATATTTCAATAATCAGAGTTCTTTTATTTGTTTGCATGATTGATGTTTTTTTTTAATCATTATTGATTATTCATGTGATGTCTGTTATATATACGGTCCATTATGATAAATGATCACTGTATAAAATGTCTTGGCCAACGTACTTGCAACTGTGAAATAAATAGTGTGTTGGACCATTTGATTTTTTCAACTCAGAAATAACTGCTTGTCGTTTGTGTACAATTAATTAACTGTCAACTCAAATAAATAGTTGAGCGTTTTCAAATTTGAATCCGGAATGTTTTTAGTTTTCACTGAGTTTTGAACCTGGGATCTCAGATTTTCAACTATTTCATTCACTACGGTGATTTTATGAATCTGCTTCTTTTGTTTTTTCCTATTTAATTTATTTTTATATAGTGACTACACACAATGAACTGAACTGTCTTTGGCTCTTTCTTGCTGTTATCAATTGGAAAAATTAGATAATGATGAGCTAACATAGGGGACAAAAGCAGCAACAAGAGGTTACAAAGAACACATTATAGTATTGAATAGAATATTTTCTTCTTATGATCTACAGTGTTGGTTCGAAAAAAAACCCGCAGTCTCTTGAGTTAAATTACTCAAAAACTGAAATTTTATATTTTATCGTTTCATTGAATAATAATTTTAAATACAATATTTGTGGATTAACCACCCACCTAATTAATTACAAGTGGAGGATTAACCTAGCTCCTTACAATTAACAACCATTGAAATAGGAAAACATAATTAATAGATAATCTGAAGTAATCTACTTTTTAATTTCTTTAAATTTTTTATGCGTAAAATGTCGATATACTTAACGGGTGCTAACATTACTTCCTCTCCTTCAAACCGCACTTGTCCTCAAACGCTAAGAGTGGAAAGTACTAGTATTTATTTCTCAACTTAAATGGTTGGTTCAACTCAAACATATATCAATAGTCACGTACGGCAGTACTGTACATGCATGTGATAATCAATTTTTTTAAAAAATAGAATTCAAAATTGATTGTGTCTTTTCCATCACCATACATGCCTCGCCTCCATTCCATCTCACCATACATGCAAATCATGCCTATGACACCCTAGACAAATTTCACATCAACAAAAAAGGAGAGATACCTTAACTCTAACGACTCATTTTAAAGTTGTGCATGCCAAAGCTCAAAAACCAATAATATCATCACTAGTGAACTGAGTTGTTATATATAGTAGGAAATCCTTAATAATAGCTTACAACACTTAAAATAACCTCTGTAAGTGTCAAATAAGAATATTTTGGACAAATTTAGTAGAATGACCAAGTTTATTTCTGGTTTCTGTTGCAATTTATAATCTCATCAAGTATAATAAAACCAGTAAAATGACTATTTGGTGATACAGAGAATATATGTCATTTTATTATAAGCGACAGAGAACTTCAGAACATTTTGCTGCAGCAGCCAAGCCACTAATGATAGCCCCTTCAACATTTGGACTAACACAAAAGTCTCCGCATACTGCCAGCCTTTTCTTCGCGTCCCAAAGACATTTCTCATTTTCTGCTACGCTTATTGCTGGGAACGCACTACCCCTGACGAATTCACACGCGATAGCAACATAAATATGACATGAAATATACGTACAGCAACAAGAAAGAAGAAAGGAATACATGTCTAAGTACTTCAATCCACCAACATGACTACACAACTGCCATCTGAGACTGATATTATTCCAACACAAAATTTTAGCTCAAGCATTTATTTCTTTTTCTTTCTTCCCTTCGAGATAATGGTTGTGCCCGATTGCCCGGGCTAGATTGAGTACCTCTACGGCTCTACCTATCCATCATGTACATGCATCTTCCTATTTATTAATATAGATATTGAGTAACAGTTTGATTTTTTGGAAACCTGAGGCATTGTTTTAACACTATATCTCCACAAGAAATGTTGTGTCTGGTAAATTTCTAGGTGTGATTTTTTGTCTATTTCAAATTAAGGAATGCATGCAGCTAACTAAATCCGAAACTGAAATGAGCAGCTGTATATGTTAGATACTGACCATCGATGAGCTTTCTTAAAGAATGCCTGAGATATACTGAGCTTTGTGCTTTGAAATTCTTGAAATAGTGCTTCAGCTACTTTCGTTAATGTTGCACTGGAAGGCTTCTGAAGTCCTGTCTGGGCAATAACATCCTGAGCATATTCTGCTGTAGAGTGCAACACCCAGTGTTCACTTCATTGGGGGAAAGAAAAGAACGACATAATCAAATACAACAATAAATATAGGTGAAATTGTACAAATACGATGTTCAATTTACTCGCAATATTCATCTACTGCATTTCTCTTTTTCATTTTTTGTTGTCAGCCACAATATTGATATGCTCATTAATAACATAAACATATACCTATTGTGTGAACGCCCTGGTTTGCTGCTGTCACAGAATGCCCGATGTAGAACTTTTGAGCTCTTGAATGAGAAGCCTCGTATTGGTATCTCAAATATGGTAGGAAGAGAGACATATTCCATCAGGAAATTTCAGGTATTATAGCCATTAAGACAAGTTCTTATCAACAGTATCAGCTAGTAGGCTAAGTAGAAAACAAATCACTTTTTATTTCGATCAAGTCATGAGATAACTTTTTTTTTTGTGTGTGTGTGGGGTGTGGGGTGGGGGTGTAGCACATCTTACCTCTGTCAAAGGCTCTTCAAACGCCAACATGAGAGCAAAACAAGGATTAACAGGAATTTCTGTCATCTTCAACAATATTTCCGGAAATTTTTCCATGTCTACATGAAAGAAGCAAGATCTAATAGACAACGTTGCTGACATGTCTTGATTGAAGGGAGGTTGCATATCGTTAATGGAAAAGAAATTAGACATGATACAATAATTGTCCGGTTAAATGCAGACCTTGTTAACTTATCAAAGAGTGCCAACATTATTAAAGCAAAACAGTGAGGAACAAACCAAGAACAGTCCGTATGAAAAGATACATGTCAATATGAGCTTAACGTATAAAAGAACAGATAGGATGCTGAGACGTTGTACATGGCGAGGTTTATGTACCACAGTACCAGTGACAACACAAAAGCAAGGAGTAAAGATGATTGAATATAAACAAACTCAGTTAAATACAATCATCACAAAGATGTAGCGACAACTTGATACGATGGCCCTCCAACATCTCCAAGCATATGAGACACTTTTGAAAAAAACAAAAAAGGCTATTATTTGAGTACGTTGTATAATATTAGACACTCATATTTTCAGACACCTAATATAAACTCTCATATTATCCCTTCTTTACCACAGTTGACAAAACATACACTTGATCTTTTACAAAATCTATTTAGACTTATCTTGCTGGAGCCTGAACCATTAAAAAAAAGGAAAGTCCACGCCAGCGATTGTCAAAGCACAAGTAAACAACTGGCTGGAAGTAGGTGACATATCTCACAAAACAACAACATATTTTATTATGTAGGTCTTGAAATAATGCAACTGTAATCAAATAACCATAAAGGTCAACCCAATGAAATTATTAACCAACAAAAGAATGTAGAGATATGTCTTACCAATAGGTACAGGTTTCCCTGTTACATTAGTGAACCTTTGTGAAAATGTACTTTTGTCTGATGTCACCACTCCCTTAAAGTAACCAAGACTTTCGCCATTTAAACCCATCAATGACCATGAATCTTCATTATCCAACCACTCCAACCTCCCAACGCCTACCCCAAACCTACTTTGAACTCCTACATAGTCCAAATAGAAAAAAAGTAAATATCGTGTAGTAGTTCATCTTAGTGAAAAAACATTTCAAAGAATGAAATTCAGTAATATTAGTCCCATACCAGGCTCCTGGCATAACGATTTACAAATTGAATTCATTCCTGGAACACCGACATATTTCTTCTCCAAACCTTCCTGAATTAAAATAAGAGTAAGCAACAACACTACCAGTAAAAGTTCATTACTATATGCATGTGACCATAAGGCTATGTGCTAATATTAAATTGTACAGCAGTAAAATGCAAATTTTCCATTGAGGAAACTATACATTTGCTTTTATCATTTTCCGATATTGTACTTAAGTTGTTCTCTCAACACTATATACGAAATGCAGGCGCTTAACTAAGACGCCTGACACTTTGTGTGCAAGGTGAGCA
Source organism: Solanum etuberosum (assembly GCA_029582245.1). Classification (NCBI taxonomy): domain Eukaryota; kingdom Viridiplantae; phylum Streptophyta; class Magnoliopsida; order Solanales; family Solanaceae; genus Solanum; species Solanum etuberosum. The sequence continues at coordinate 40,926 of JAJONR010004147.1, forward strand.
AGGCATAAGAATCCTTTGGGACATCCGCTGGAACACCGACATATTTCTTGATCTAAATAATCTTCTATTTGGTCATTTACTTGGAACTTTCCAAGATAAACCACTTATACATTGAATAATCCCTTAGTTACAACATGTGCATAAAAGCTTCCTCTAGTGAATTAATTGAATAAATAAATCTATACCCATATAGGCTATAACAATCCAAATGAATGGTCAAAAAGAACGTGTACAAACACCCTTTCTTTTTTCTGGTCTTAAATATAAACAGTGTGAACACAACCTACCAACCAATCCTTTCAAAAACACATTTTGAAAAACAGTACTCCTAATAAACAAAAAAAGTAAACGAAAGCAGGCTGAACACAATCTACAAAGTAATAGTCCTTAATATATTAGCAAATGATAAGAGTCAGAATATTCCAGAACATACAAAGAAGACAAAACAAAACTACTAGAAACAGTAAAAAAAAAACAAGTAACCTGTTCAATATCAAGAAATTGCTTAGAATCACAATCAAAAGTAGCAAACTTTTCTTTCCATTCGGCAACAAGTCCTTTTGATTGCCACTCACAAATAAGTCTCAATACATCAGGATTTTTAGCTGAGAAATAAGGAACCCCATGATCAAAATGCAGCTCCCTTCCATCTTCTGTCATTTCTCTAATTCAAGATTCAATTTTTAAGAAACCCCATTACATAATTCATGAAAAAATTTCATAAATATAAAAACCCCAATACCTTCTTTGAGACATACGGCCACCTGGGCCTCTTCCAGATTCAAAAAGGGTTACTGAAATTCCATTCTTGGCTAAAGTAGATGCACAAACAGCTCCTGAAACTGAGGAAAAAGAACCCCTTTTGATCAGTTTACAGTCAAAAATTCACAATTTTGGTTTGGTAGGGGGGTGGGGGGTGCTTACTTCCACTACCAATTACAGCAACTTTAGCAGCAGCATTTGCCATTGATATTCTATTCCAACTCAAAGGCAAGAAAGGGGAAAATTTGATGTTTAGAAATTTGTTACTTTACTAATTAGTTGGAGAAATAAGTGATTGTTATTTATCCACATCCATATTATGTCCGGAGTATCTTGCTCGAATTTTAAAAAAATATTATTTGATATGTGTTATATTCTTCAAATATTATAATGTTGATATGTAATCTATGTTAGTTGTGAAATCTTTAAAATATATATATATTTTTTAGCGATTTAATATGTATTATGATAGTCGATAGTATGAGACAAAATTGAGAGATATGTCATTTTTCTTTTTTTTTGTTTTTTAATAATTGAATAAAGAATTTTTGTCACGTAAGAATTATGAATATCTATGTAAACAAAGGTGGAGCCAGCGAGAGAGAAGGAGGTTCAATTGAATTTTGTTGGTAAAAATAGATTAAAAATAAGATTTTTATATATAAATTGTTAATTTTATTTATATAAGAAGATATTTAATGTAATAATAAAAATTGTTCAAAATTTACTTTAAATTATAAATTTGAATTTTGATAATGCCGTTATACGGAATCTTTATTTCATTTTCAAAGTCACTAATGAAATGATAGGCACAAAATTTCCAACATTAATTCATATGAAATTAACATGTTCGGAGATGATATTATCTTCATTCACAATTATTAAACTTGAAGTTTTTCTATTTAGAATTACGTAATATCCAGTAGAAAGTTTGGAGCAAATATCTCAATAAAAAGAAAAAAAAAGATGAATTATTATGTAATGATGTTGTCTTATTCTATCTTTATTGTTATAATTTTCCTATTCACACATTTTTTAAACTGAGAATGGATTTTATTATATAGTCAAATAACATGGCAAAAAGTCTCAATTCTTTAATTTGGCCAAAAACAAATCCACTACTTTGAAATTCTTGATTCAAAAATGTCAAATTACGTACATGCAAAAATTAAAACTTTTTGTCACTTTGGTCATTAATATTGCCATTAATTGGTCCTTTAAGAAATTGTAATTGTTGACATAATTTTTTTTGGAATAAAGTTATCAAGTGGCTGCTTAGAATTTTTTTAAATATTTTTTTAGTCAACTCCCAATATTTTTATTTTAGTCAAGTTGCTTACTTTTGAAATTTATAAACCCAAAATTGCACACAATTTACATTTCACGTGTGGATAGTTTTTTTCTCTAGTAGACAATTTTTTTGATTATGTATATAAGAAGTATAAGCTAGAATAGTAGCTATTGACTTTTTTTTTTGTTCAACTTTTTAAAATTTGTTTCAAATTTGGCTGAAAAACTTTTACCAAATATTCAGTATCTTATCGGAGCTTGACTATTTTAAATTCGTATTGCGTAGGACCTTATATGGAGAAAACACTATCTATCAAAGACTTTTTTATATTAAGGATTCCAATTCAAAATCTCTAATTAAGGAAGGAGTCGTCCATTGTATTCTGCACCACATTCTTTTCCACTTCTTTTTTAGTTATTGCAAAAAAAAAATTCTAATGATAATTTAATTGAAACAATTAAAAAAAAACACGCGATGAAATCACACATAACAACATATTTAGCGCAATAGATATAATTCAGAAAAGATAGAGTTTGTAGCAGATATTATTCTATCTTAAAAGGTATAGAGACTATTTTCAATAACAATAAAAAATCGTAAATGATCAAGTGAAATTCAATTCACGAAATAATCTGATCTATAAAACTTTTTCAGTTTTTTCCCCAAAAAAAAAAAACTCATAATTTTTTTCGCCTTTTTTGAAAATAGAATTTTGTTAGAGTTAGGTGTGTGCATGGGTCCCAGACACGTGTTGGCGCCATATAAAACATTTGACAGTGCCACGCCAACAGCTACTAACGGATGCCCAACTTGATGGCAATAGTCATTTGTTATCTTCTTTAGTTAAAATAATAATCTATCGGGCGAAAGATAGCAGATATCCGATAAATTAAACGAAATAGAATAATTATCAAATAAAAATATCGGTGAAAGATAGCAGATAGCTGATAATCAAATAAAAGACAAATTCAAGATACAAAATTTTCATTTTACGGTACTTATAATTAAGTGAGATTACTTTTTATTTCCAATTCTTAATCTATTTAGTGTTTAGTGTCCCCATTGGAGCATCAATTAAATTTGAATTGGACAGTACATATCTTATTTAGTTGACGTAACAACATTTTCTTCATACTTAAGACTCAAATTCAAAATCTCTTATTAAAGGTGGAGCAATCCCCTCGCACAACTCATATCGATTAAAATTGAATAATTTTACTTTAGCTGAGGACTAAGGTTACATCAAAAACAATTTATTTAACTTTATAAAATAAAAATAAAATTTCGCACACATCATTTTTTTTCCAGACTCCACTTATGATAAAAATAAGATCCCGCACTTACTCCGCAGATTTTACTTTAGCTGAGAACTAAGGTTACATCAAAAACAACTATACTGGGAGACATGTTGTTGTTGTAAAATTAAATTTATTTGACTAGTAAGCGCCAAGATTACGTCTTGTTAAATTCACTTTCCCCGGAGCCTCATAGGACCGGACAAAGTCGTCTTCTTCTTCTTCTTCATCTATGTACTATTTTTGGGGCGTGTCTGCAATTATTAGTGTGAACAAGAAATTTTCCCTCTAAAAGACTTCTCTCAAGACTCTTGGGATCCATCCCATTTCACTTCTTTGGAAACCTCAAAAAAAATAAAATTACTCAAAGAACAGCAAGATCACCTGCTTTTGATTTCTGCTATTTTTTGAGGTAATTTTTATTTGTGTTATATCTTTTGGCTTCTTAAAGATTTGTTCTTTGATGGGTTTTTCTTCTTTTTTCTTTTAAAGTATTGTTTTTGTTCTTTTATGAATCTTGATTCCCTTTTATGTAGAGCTTGCAAAAAATGGCCTATTTGATGTTACTCTGTAGTTGTTTTTTTCTCAAAGTTTGAATCTTTATAATAATCCCTCTAAATAATTGCTTCTTCTGTTTTTTCCTGTTTTTATTTTTGGATTTTTTTGGGGTTGATTTTGAAGCAAATATTGAGCTAGAGTACTTTTAACATGAGCTTTGAAAGTCAGATATTAGGTAGATTCTGCTTAATTAGATGAACCATAATTGTATATATGCTATATTTTTGTATTTGTATATGTTCTTTTGTTTTATGTTTTTCTCTATCTGGTAAACAGTTGAACCAACTTTATGTTTTTGGCTGATAAATTGTTTTGTTTAATGCTTCACTGTGTCCACCTTTTTTAGTCGTTGTGCCGAGGGTCTATCCCTACAAAGGTAGCGTTAAGGTCGGTGTACATCGTATCCTTCCAGACGCCATTTGTGGGATCGCGCTGGGTATGTGTTGTTGTGTCCATGTTTCGCTTTGAGTTACCATTTTATTGGGAAGTAACCATGATGCTTTGCTGCCAGTACCCATTCTTAGGTGCATTTCTTCTAGCCTTGTGTGCTTCCAAGTTAAAATAGTTCTACTTTGGTTATAGATAGGGTAAAAGTAGTCTCCTTATACGGTCTTGGACAATCCATGCGTCATGAGCTGGCTTTTCGGGTTGAGTTAGGCTAAAAGTTTGTTTCTTTAACATTCCATACCCCGTCAAGTTGATAAACTGAGTTGAAGTCCTTTTGCTTGGGTTAATAAAGAAGGAAAGAACAAAACAAATTGTAGCTTTAGAGGAAAGATATTGAGGGTGTTTTGATGTAAACATGCATCTATTGTCATGAATGAGCAGCTCGCTATAGTTTGTTTCTGAAGATTTTACAGCTAAATGCAAGTTAACAAAAGGATAGTGAATCTGAGCTTAAATTACTTAACTACAATTAGCAGTTTGGACTTCATTTCCCCCTCAAAGTTGATGTTGGTTTGGGCTGCCCGATTTTTCTAGGCATGAAGTACCCTCTTATAACCATGTTTGTCATGATTTCTTATGCTATCCTTTTATATTTTAGTGCATTTCCAATCAACTAGATTTGCCAATTTACTGGGCAGTTATAGTGGGTCTTTTCTTTAATTTTGCAGGCTCTGATTTTGGTTGACATCATATACAGAAGGTCATTGGTGCATCCTAAAGTTATGACTTGCTTCCCTTTGTTCCGTAGAAAACACCAGTCATCAACTAGGCATGCATCCAAATTTGATGATGGTAAGCACTAAAGGTCTCCCCATTATATAATTTTTGGATGTTCTTAGTAATTGTGACATTCAACATTCTTTTATCTTTTCGTATACCACATATAATTTGTTATGTATGTTGAAAAGATACCTAATAAGTTGATTCACAACAGAGCTCTCTGGCGTCAAGAATGTCACTCTTTTCTCCTATAAGCAGTTAAGAATCGCCACAGATGATTTTAGTACTGTGAATAAAATTGGAGAGGGTGGATTTGGTTCTGTTTATAAGGTAATGACAACTGTTCTCCTTCTACCTTGTTGTGAATTGGTGGTTCAAATATTATGTGTTTAAGAAGTCTTATGGATTTTTACTATATGATGCTATGAGCAGGGAAGGCTAAAAAGTGGAAAGATGGCTGCTATAAAGGTTCTTTCAAGTGAATCAAAGCAAGGTGTCAGGGAGTTCTTGACAGAAATTAAAGTAATTTCAGACGTTGACCATGAAAATCTAGTGAAACTCTATGGCTGTTGTATAGAAGACGATCACAGGATATTGGTCTACAACTATCTTGAAAATAACAGCCTTGCTCAAATGCTTCTCGGTAATTTTATTTTTCTGGATATTTCAACAGTACTTTTAGATGTTCACCGAGTGTTTTAGACGTAATATTGAGTCAGTTTATCTTCCTTTGTATGTATACCTCAACTATGAATCTAATTTTCACTTTTAGATGGGTGCGAACCAGCTAATTTGTTAATTTCTTACAATTACAAATTTCATTGCCTGAATAACCTTTTTCTTGTTTCTAGCAAGAGCCAACTAGTTAGCCTATTTTGGTAATATGTCGTTGTGCTGAGGGTCTACCGGAAACAACCTCTCTACCTCTACATAGGTAGGGGTAAGGTCTGCGTACATCCTCTCTTTCCCAGACCCCACTTGTGGGATTACACTTGGTATGTTGTTGTTGTAGCAAGAGCCAACTAGTGTTTCTTGATGATTGTGTCAATCATCATCTTCAAAGGTTTGACTGGATTGTATTTTATGCTTATAACATGGCAAATGTATTTAAAGTTGTCCTTAATCACGTTATACAAATGTCTAGTTCATTGTAGTTTTATCTTAAAACACTCAAATCTAATTCTTCTGGATATTTTGCATACAGGTGGAGGACACAGTAGCATCCAGTTCAGTTGGCGAACAAGGACTAAAATTTGCATTGGAGTTGCAAAGGGGCTAGCTTATCTTCATGAGCAAGTGAAGCCACATATAATTCACCGTGATATCAAAGCGAGTAATATTCTCCTTGACAAAGACTTGACACCCAAGATTTCAGATTTTGGCCTGGCAAAGCTCATTCCCCCCAATGCTACTCATGTTAGTACACGCGTGGCAGGAACCATGTAAGAATCTTAGACTATGCAAATTCTGCTGATGTCTCTTCTTGTCACGCTGTTCCGAAATTCTATCTTAATGCTGATGTGAATGGAGGAGTTGAATAGTGTATTTTTTAATGTCTCAGATGACTCTTAATAGAAATCTATCTTCCTCTTATAACTTGATTCTTGGACCTTTGATATGTTCTTAGCTGCTTCATGGAATGTTACTTTTTAGGCAATACTGGTGAAATCATCTTGCTTGAATCTACTTTTTACGTGACTTGTCGATTTGAGTTATGCAAGTACTTATACAGTTGACTAAATTCTTATTTGTAAATCAGCCAAGGAATACTATGACTGCATAAAATATTATGGACAGTGCCCATTAAAAAAGTCATATCAAATTACTTGCTGTTCAATATAATTGTATGCTGTTGCTTTCTATGGTATAATAGCTTTCTGCTAAGTAATGCCATGTACTTACGCCAGCCTTTCTGCTATCTTCGCGTGCCTTTTTCCTCACTTTTACTTGCTCCTTTCTACTAATTCTCTGAGTAGTATCTAATTTCATTAACTCAAATCCATGTCTTTTTTCCAGTGGTTATTTGGCACCAGAGTATGCAATTAGAGGCCAGGCAACGCGTAAATCAGATGTTTACAGTTATGGTGTTCTTCTGATAGAAATCGTCACTGGAAGATGCAACACAAACTCGCGTTTACCTATTGACGAACAGTATCTCCTTGAAAGGGTATGACTTTTCAAACCATACATTCATTTTAATTATTGCATGATTGCTTCATATGGCGAGAACACAAGAAAAAACTGAAGCATGATGCTAACTGTTTCATGAATTCATAATCTATAAAACTGATCTTTTGGAAGAAAATGAAATATCCACGTGACGCGACAATGAAATCATCACTGCAAGATCAACATAGAACATAAAAGAGAAGAATGAATCATTTTCTTTGCTTCTCTCTTTTCCTTAGTGTCTACAATCTATAAATGAATATGCTGAAAGCTGTTTTTGACTAATTTCGTGTGTGTGTTACAGGCGTGGCAACTTTATGAAAGAAAGGAGTTGGTATTGCTAGTAGACACGTCTCTAGACGGGGATTTTGATGCTGAACAGGCCTGCAGATTCTTGAAGATTGGGCTCCTTTGCACTCAAGACGCCTTAAAGCTGCGGCCATCCATGTCTACTATTCTCAAGATGCTAACCGGTGAGATGGAGGTCAATGACAATAAGATAACAAAACCAGGCTTGATCTCTGATTTCATGGATCTCAAGATTAAAAGTAGTGCGCCTGAACAAATTAACGCAGCATATGATTACGTCTTATCAGACAATACAACAACGTTGCCATCCACGAGTTCTTCTCAAGGTAACTCGACATTCACAACCGTTGCATATGATCAAAGCATTTGAGCTTAGATTTTTGGAGTGAATTGGAAAATTTTGGAGTGGTGGAGGGAGGTAAATAGTTTGTATTTGGTTGAATATTTCTTTCAACTTGGTTTTATTCTCTTTTTTTCCCCTCTGTACTTGTTTTTTTTTTTTTTTTTTTATCTGTATATGTAAATTGTTCACATGTTGTTAGAAATAGTGTATGTTGTAAATTTGAGGTGTTGAATTCAAGAAATGTAATTTTCTCTAGCTGGTATACTTACTAATTTGTTTTCTATTTATTAGTATTTTTGTTAGTATTGTATTGTCAAGGATCTTTTGGTACATTAATCTTTAATAACATGTATGGTGATTTTGTAAAAGAAAAGTCATTTTGAGTGGCTTTATTCATACACTACTAAATTCAGTGACTTCGCTAAATAATTTCACGTACTTAAGTGACCATTTGAGATATTTACTCCTTTGATGATATGATACGCTGCTGACCTCTTTTATCATTTTTTTTTTTAGTACAATAGAATATAAATCAATTAAAAGGCTACTTGGGTTACTATGTTGTCCACTTAAGTGTCTATTGGAAAAAAACTTTGTTATCGAAAAAAATAGTTTTAAGTGATTATTATTTAACTTAGAGTACCATTTCTATCAATAATTACCTAACTTGAGTACAATTTTTCTATCAAGAATTACCTAACTTGAGTACAATTTCTATCAAGAATTACCTAACTTGAGTACATGCATTTCATTCATGTACCAAAATTTATAATAAAGTAGCAGGATCTGTAGTAGTTATTTATTGTTTTCATTAGTTATTTGTAATAGCAATCTCTGTGTTACTAAAGATGAACAATTTTCTTGTAAGCTTTTATCAATCAATATAAAGCTTAATTTGTTGTTTTCATTGTGCATCGGGTTGAATTCATTCGTAAGATCTAGTAAATGATATTTTTTATTTATTTTAAAGATAGACGGACTGTTTTTTTTGTGAAGTTTTTGGGTTAGGAAATATGAATTAGTTATTATGTCAGTTTTTCTTGTGTATAGTTCATGAATTTTTTGGATTATGTCTGACTAACTCTAAATTTGGTGGCTTCATTCGTAACGACTTACTAAATGATACTTTTTGTTTCTCAAGACAGACATCGCTTATTCTAGAGTTTTTGGGTCACAAAACAGCAATTCAGGATTATCTTAGTTTTTCATATGTATTAATCCATGAATTTTTTGGAATATGTCTGATCGAGTCCGTTTGACTCTAAATTTTGTAGGTCCATTCGTGATGACTTAATAAATGATATTCATTATCTCTCAATAAAAGACGTTTTTTCTTTTGGAGTATTTGGGCACAAAACATGAATTCAAGATTGTCTCAACTTTTCATGTATGATCGAGTCTGAGTGACTCCAAATTTCATCGGTCCATTCGTGTTGATATAATGAATGATAATCATTATTCCTCAAAAACATGTATCACTTTTTTGAAAATATTGAATCACAAAATAAGAATTCATAATTATTTCGATTTTTTGTATGTATTAATTCATAAATTTTTCGAAACATGTGATCGAGTCCAAAGAACAAAAATAGTGGGGCATGACAAAATATTGTCCTTGGATTCTCTGTTTGTTAAAAGGTCAGGGCTCTTGATAGATTCTCTTGTCGACACTATTCTTGCTGTCTTAGAGCCATATTTTCATTTTATAATAATAATAATAATATATTTTTTGGGTACAACATAACAAGAATAATAATAATAATAATAACAATAACAATAACAATAATAATAGTAATATATGATATGCATTGAATGATCAATTTCTTGTTGTCATGCACTGTATACTTTAAATTTCTTTATCACATAGTAATAATTAAAAAAATTATATTGCCAACTCAATATGTGGAGTTTGTAGTGTCGTGTTCAATCGGGGTGGATCCACCATTATAATTATAGATTCGGTATAATTTAATAGTTTTAATTTAATTTTTTATTTATATTAAAAAATTATGTAATATATATAAATAATTTATTTATAATTTAATAAATAAAATAATTATAATTTATAAACTAAAAATCATTAATCCACCTCTGAAAACAAAGTTCACAATTACATATAATAATAGAGTGGTTAGATCAAATTTTATGCGATAGATATGTATTTGATAACATAATTTTATACTCACATAAATGTTAAGATTAATTTTTTTTAATAACAAACTCTATAACGTTAAAAGTGAATAACAATTGACTTTTAACTCTTAAGACTAATGGATAATGTAATAGAATTTGATGGTCAAAACTCAAAATAGATCATGAATATAATGTAACATACAAAACTCATAAATAATTAACGTTTTTTAGTTGTAGATGATGCCCGTTTTTGATATCCATAACTGTATATATATTCTACATTCCTTTATAAAAAAAGTATAAGTTAATTTTCATCTCAAATCTTCTTCACTATTCTAATTACTTTATCTAACCGATATTACGCTATCAACAACTTATCTTACTTAACAACCACTTACGAATTTAAAAAAAAAAAAACAAAAGTTATTCCATTATTATTTCCAATTATAAAAGTCATGAGGCAAAAATGTCAAGTTGAAAACATATAAAGGACTTTTTCCCTAAATACATAAACTAGTGGGACTGCTTTTGTAATTTTCAAAACTTTAATAATTGGCGGACTGAGGACCCAAGGAACAAAAGTCCAAATTTCATTCAATTTCAAATAGTAACTTTTTCAACAGCACACACGACCAACTAAATATTTTATTGCAAAAAAACAAAAAAAAAAAAATTATTTATTTATATTTATATAACCTATAGTTTTGAAAAATTAAAATATATATATATATATAAACAGTTCATAGATTCTATACCTACTCATACTTTACACCCTCACCTGATTATTTTTCCATCTGTTTTTATCTGTAATTTTTGATTTTTTTTTATATTCGTTGATTTCTAGGGTTTCTGTAACAATTTGATTATCAAATTCTGTTAATATTATAAGAATCAGTACAAAATGAAGAATGTGAATTGAGATTTTTGAAGTGAATTTTTGAGTTTTTTTTTTTTTGGGAGCAAAAAAATGGGGATTTGCTATTCTACAAGTAAAGGGAAGAAGAGTGAGGAGAAGGAGTGTGATAGTAAGAATGAGAGTAGAAAAATTGATTTGAAGTTGAGGAAGAGCAGTTCTAATGGTGATTTTAGTACATTTATCAGTAAGTTGAGCAGCGGCGGAGGAGGCGATGGCGGCAGAGAAGGAGCTGAGGAGAGAGGGCTTCAACAGATTCCGGGAAGGTTAATTGGAAATGGTGCTAGTAATGTTGGTTGTTTATATACTCAGCAAGGAAAAAAAGGTATCAATCAAGATGCCATGATCATTTGGGAGGTTTGTTGCTCAACTTTGTGGATGATAAAATGGTGCATGTGTGTTATTTTCCCCATTTTTTGTAATTTTTTTGACAACTGTGGTGTCCTGAACAGTTTGCGCGCAACTCGAGTAATTCCATGTGATACTTGCCACTTCACACAAGTAATAGGCACTAGGTAACTCTTTACACTAAGGCTACACCAAATGGGAAGAACTCATCTAGTTTTTTTTTTGTGTGTGCTGGTATTTGAACCTGAGACCTCATGGTTCTCAATCAACTTCATGTACCTGTTATATCCACCAGCATGGGGTCTAGATGCATCCTTGAGTGTGAATGTGAATTTGCTATTTTGTGCCTTAACACCTAAATATATATATATATAAATTTTTCCGACGAGGGACACCCCTCAAGTATATGCGGCTCCGCCACTGTGTCGAGATTGGATTTTGGTGATACTTAATGTCTAATATGTAATTAGATTGATGCATTTGCTTAAAATTAACCCTTTTAAGATCAGAAACAACCTCTCTATCCCACAAAGGTAGGAGTAAGGTCTGCATACATGTCACCCTCTCCAGACCTTACACCGTGTATGCTGTCATAATTGGAATCCCACTTAGTGTTAAGAGTTGAATCTTCATAGGAGCTCATCAAAGATTTTGATTAGGGAAGAGTAAAATGATGAATAATCTAAAAATGGATCAATTTGAAGTTTTTTCCTTGTCTGCGATGAATATTTTTTAGCTTTTATCATTTCAAATTTCCAGACTGCTCTGTCTCTTCTAGTACCTTTTTATTTGCTTTTGGGTTGTGGCAGCATTGACCGCATCATGTTGGAAGTCATGAATCTAAAAGTTGAATCTTTTATCTACACATGCCATTTTGTTCCTATGCTCCTTTTATTCGTCAGTTGGGATGGCTGTCTTAGCAAAACAACTTTACTGCTTATAACCAATCCCCAAATGGTAGTTTACTCGAAGACCTTTATTCCCAGGCCTTCTTCGGAATTTTAATTGAGTTCTGCTTCATCTCGTTGTTATCATTGTTGAGCGTCAAAAATTATGTATTAGGAAAGCAAAACTATTATCCTTGTAAGAAGTGCAAGGATTGTAATTTTTGTTTTTGTTGTAACCACTTCCTTTTGGTTTCCAGCACAAACTTTGTGGTGAAGATTCTTATAATATACTGGAACATGTTATCTTCTCCAAAAAAAAAAAACATAGTTATTATCTCTTGTGTTTTGCTTGATCTATTACTTGACAAACGATAAATTAATTTGTTCTTGTCTATTGGGTCAGTTTATGACTTGGTTGGAATGTTTCTACAATAGAATTATTGTTCGGGAAGCGATACAACCCTTTGTGGAGTATTTGATGGGCATGGTCCTCATGGTCATATGGTTGCAAGTAAAGTTCGAGATTATCTTCCAATCTTGCTGCGATCAGAGTGGGAAACTAAATCCTGTGGTGATCAAAATGCTGTATCCAAGAATGGAAATACTAATGGAGGCTTACATTTTGATGACATCGTGGATGATGATTTGGTTGAATCAGTGGAAGCTGAGAACAATGAAAAATTCCCAGAAATCCATCTGCAAATTAAGAGGTCAATTTTAAGGGCTTTTAGATCAATGGATAAGGAACTGAATCTACACCCCTCAATTGACTGTTTCTGCAGCGGGTCAACTGCTGTTACTTTGGTAATGCAGGTAGCTACCAGAATCTTGGTTTCTTTTAGCTTCAGTGGAATTGATGCATTTAAAACTAGTATAACTTCATTGAGGCTGGAAAAGCAGTGTGGTCCATACTTGTCCGATATCCATGGTTTGAATCATTGTGCATCAGTATCTAAGTGCATGTATACAATAGTTTCTTCTTGTATGTCTTTCAGTATCAAAATCATAGTGACGCCAAAGTTTGCTATGAACATGGTTCACACCTGCCAAGTAAATTCAGAATGCACAAAAATATGATCCCCAGATTCACAAGCTTTCTGCTGCTCACTATCCAACCCCTCCGTGTCAAATTTTCTTGCGTTAGACATGCTTTGTGAGACACTAACCAACCAAAGAAGGCAACTTTTTTGGGGACTATTGTGTAGTCTTCCAGATCATCCTCCAAGGCCAGTATATCTATGCCAATATGTAGTCAGATCATTCAAAAAATATTATTGTAAACTGGAGAGTGCATTTTAGTGCTTCTCACTTACTGTCAGAATGCAAGGCCTTTTCTTTACCTTGCACATCATATTGCATGTTTAATTAGTTTGTGTCCTGACTTATTTAGAAATTAATTTGTGATTCTTCCTTAATCAACTGTTTCATGACTTTGCGTGTATGTGAAGTCATGTAGAATTTTGGATTGATGAGTATCTCTGTTGACCAGGATATGATGTTGAACATTATACTTTCAGAAAATAATAACGGTTGAGTGGGAAGGTTTGCACATAATTCTGCTTTAGCATGGTTATATTTGCATCACTAATTGCTTAGCGTCTTGAAAGAGGATAATAACCAATCTTCTGAATGTCCTCAGGGCCAGGATATATTTGTTGGTAATGTTGGTGATTCGAGAGCAGTTTTGGCAACAAGAGATAAAGACAACGCCTTAATGGCTGTACAGTTGACAGTAGATTTGAAGCCTAATCTTCCAAGTCTGTTTGTCTCTTTCTCTTCCCCGCCCCACCCAACACACACAGTGCACATTAGCTGAAGCTGAAATCACTTAAATTTATTTCAATTGTTTGAACTCAGTAGTTTTTGTCTTCCTCTTGTAGGAGAAGCTGCTAGAATCCATAAATGTAAAGGAAGGGTTTTCGCACTGCAAGATGAGCCAGAGGTTGCACGTGTGTGGTTGCCAAACTGCGACTCTCCAGGTTTGGCAATGGCCAGAGCCTTTGGTGATTTTTGTCTAAAAGATTTTGGGTTAATTTCTGTGCCGGATGTGTACTATCACCACGTTACTGAAAGGGATGAGTTTGTCCTCCTAGCAACTGATGGGGTATTTTTCTATATCTCATGTTGTTTGATCCTGTCTCAACCATACCGAAAACATACAACATCTTATTCTTTGTGATACCACATTTATATTTTTGGATTCTTAATATTTTGACTTTCGTGATGTAGGTTTGGGATGTCCTTTCTAATAAGGAAGCTGTGGATATTGTGGCCTCCGCTCCAAGTCGTGCAACAGCTGGCCGAGCTCTTGTTGACTGTGCTACCAGAGCATGGAGGCTAAAATATCCAACATCAAAGAATGACGACTGTGCTATAGTATGCCTTTACCTAAACTCGACACCTGAGAAACTTGATGTCAAGGTGATAAAAGGCCAAAATAAGCTGACAAATTCCCCTGAAGCTGAAATTAAGACAAATTTTATAAATGGAAATAAGCTGACAAATTCCCCTGAAGTGGAAACTAAGCTGACAAATTCCCTTGATGTGGAAATTAAGACAAATACTATAGATAGAAATGTTGGAAGATCAGATACTGAAGCTATTTCAACTTCTCAGACTGCCGGTCGTGAAGATCTCAGTACTACCAAGGATGACAGTGAGATAGTTCCAGTCGTTGAGTCATTGGAAGAACAACATCCGGCTAAGGGTCTTGGCCAGTCTAAGAGAAGTATTGCTGAGTTCCTCTCAACTGCACAAGACGATGAATGGTCGGCCCTCGAGGGAATTACCAGGGTTAACAGTCTTCTTAGTCTTCCTAGATTCTTGTCTGCTGAAAAAAGGTCTAACAGTTGGAGAAGAAAATGGTTATGAGACATCAACGCCTATATCATTGGTATCCCCTGTTGCTGTTGTCGAAGATTCTGTAAATGAAACTTGTAGGTGTAGCTTTTCAGTTAAATTGCCAAATTAGATGGACGAATGGCCTGAAGCTATGTTGTTCAGACCCTCTAAAAATGTTGCTGCATCCGCATTGACTCCTTCAAAAATGGTAGCTTTTGGAGGACCCGACACATCTGGACAGTACTTTTGAAGATTCGGAGCAACACAGGCCTAAAGTGACAGATTGTTGTTCTTCTTGTGGGACTGTCCAAATTCTGCTTAAATTTGTGTGCAAGGCCATGGAAGAGGGATCAGTAGGAAATGACTAGTATTTGTTTGTGTAGTATTTCTTTCCTTTTCCCATTTTTTCCGTCTTATCTACTTCAATTGATTTCCTTTTGTTCAGCTATGAGCTGATGATTCACTCCTGGTAGCACATATCTAGTTTTTCTTGCCATTTATCCTTTGGTGTGTTTTGAACTTTGTTACTTGTAGTAGACTTGATGTTACTGATGATTGTTGATGTTCACACCAAATCGATTATTCATTTACAGCTCCCATGCAGAAGCAAGCCAAACGTAAATGACCAAGAATAAACATCTACATTAAATCACCTTACCACTTTGACCATGTTACCATGTCAGGTTTCGGCTAAGAACTTAAAAAGAACCTAGTAAAATCAATTATGAAGAACAAAAGGGAAGAACTCTGTTGGTTTGGTGAAGGGTTTCTTCAACTCCCAAATATAACACGAAAGACTTTACACTAGTTGTTATTACACTTATTTATGTTCTCTTTGCAGCTTTATATCTTCAAACCCCCACCCCAAACCCACCTTCTCAAAAGTTTATTATTCATTACATAACAATTTCATTCCTACAATACAATCACTGAATGATGGCAGATGTATAAGCTTGGCTCTATGCTAGTTCCGGACCATTGTCACGTCCGGCTTAATCTTCTAAGTTCTGATCTCAAGGGGATAAACAGTATTATAGCTTGCAGGCGTTGAGGGATCAATGAGCTACAAAAGCAGTGAATATAATTATTGCAAATCAAGTTCACAAGGCTAAAGAGGATGTGAATCTTGGAATCCTTTAAGACGAGGGAAATCGAAGGCTTCAACTCTCATATCAGCATTTTAAGACCAAAGTATATCACAGAGGGAATTCCTTCTGGAGAACATCAAGATTCCGCGAGTCACATGCTTCCAACATATCATTTCGAGATGCACAGCTGCCAAACAAAATAGGATTAAACAAAAACTCAGTAAATGAAACTGCAATATAATAGTACTACACATGGAATTTTCATCATGTGATGTTGTACCTCAGAGATATTCTCAAATATTGCCAGGCATTATCTGCTTTGGGATTCATTGCTAGTGCCCGGACATAATAACGGATGGAATCCTCATACATACCCTGTATGCAAAAGAATATGTTTAAAATTATACGCCATGGACTTCTATAAACAAATGAAACAAATTACGCTTGAGATATAAAAGAAATTTTATTTTTCTAGATGAAGCGAGAACACAGCATTGCACTGCGAATAACAGTCAGGAACATGAGAGAGAATGTTGCAATTAAATGTCTCTTTGCCTTCTTTGCTCTGGGAAACTATTGATATAAAACAACTTCATGATTGGATTTTTGTTTTTTTGGGGGGGTGAGTGAAACAACTTCATGATTGGTATTTCTGCACTTCAGCACAAGATTATGAGGACTTCATCTAGAACAACAATAAACAGATAGATAACTACAAAATGATCCGATCAACCGCGCAGATAATACCAGAATCACAACCAAAGTCTGAAAAACATGCTTACTACTATTAACTTGGGAATGAAGTGTACAAGTGTGGCTTATAACTTCCAAAGGCATAGAATATCACCTGGTTGGCATAACTGATGCCCATGTTTGCCCATGCACGTACATAGTTAGGCTTTATATCTAGCGCCTGAGAATTAAAATCAAAATGTCAATAAATCAATTGTTCTTCAGACAAATCTACAAATATGGATATATGCACACACAAACAAGATGGATGATACAAAAGAAGAAGGCAGCATATGTGACAAAATCTAATGGTGGGGATCTACCAAAACTTCTCCATGTCTCAAAACAGTGAAGTTACAGCTTCATCCGTACCAAAGATTCTATACTTGCTCTATTGGACTAATACATCTACAAGGAGTTCAAGTACACATCTAAGTGCATAAGAAGCATTCAAACACGTCTTTAAAAGATTCAGTTCCAAGATAGCCACAACAAGCTCATCTGACGGGTAACATCTTTCAGTTCAACACACTATCATACTGCTACCAATCCTGGGGCAATTACATTGTAAGAATTGCAAAGAGTCGACACTAAGAATATCCACACACTCCCTAACTGTATTATATAGAAGTACACTTGTATTAGCAGGGTCAATATGCAAATCATAGATGCCTTCTTGTAAGGTTGTAAATAAGCAACAAGGTAATATATCCAGGAAAATTCACCATCAGATGTCCAAAATAGAGGAAAATGAGTATTCATTAGGTGAAATGAAGAATACCTGCTGATAAGCCAATATTGCATCAGAACTCTGCACACTGTTAGCTTGTGTTGCACCAAGCTTATTCCAGAGTGAGTAGTCCCTAGGTTTGAGCTCTAGTGCTGTCTTAAAAGACTCTATAGCTTTGTCATATTCTCTTGATAGATTATATAACACCCCAAGTACAATGTGTACGTCAGCATCCTCAGGTGCCATTTGAGCTGCATCTGTAAACAATCTAGCTACCTGTATCACATAAAAATAAACATCTCAGTTAGTTGCCCTTCATTTACAATTCCTATGCTATGGCCTCCTTCCGTTCTCCGATCCCGACAAAAGAAAAAGAGGATGAAGAAGAAAGGCAAGAAAGAGATAGAATGAGTGGATTGGCCACAATAGCGAAAACTAGTGTTACATTTTAGTACTTTCAAGTTTAAAATGAACCCTCAACAACATTCAGCAATTGGAATACTTCAGCATCGTCTCCACCTCAGGTGAGAAGGAGAACATGGGAGGGGAAAGGTAGGAAGAGAAGCTAAATAAGGAGTCTTACATCAGCATGATAGAAAGAAATGGGCTGCTCCTGAGGCGCAATACTCCCATACTTCGGGTGGTGGCGTAACCAACTATACAAATACTTCAATGCAGCTTGTTGCTCCAGTTCTGGACAATTACAAAATAGGAAAATAATATCTTTTTGAATAAGCTAGAATTAACAATCCTTAAAGATAAAAATTACAGACTACGTGTGAAATCAGGATAACTCAAAATCTAATAAAAGAGTCACTCTATGGATGTTGTTGTGTTCCTCATGAGAATGAATGTCCATTGCCCAATTATGCTATTTACTTATAATGGAGCAAACATTTCTAAACTCAGTTAGAGACTAAAAAAAGCAATAAATTTAGAGGGCCAATGATAATGCGAATGTAATCGAACTTTAAAGACACTACAAAACAAAGTTGCCTCAATGCTCCACGTCATATGAATATATTAACTAAACAATAATACTCTTGCTCTTCTCCTTATCAAAAAAATAATACTCTTGCTCTTCTCCTTATCAAAAAAATAATACTCTTGCTCTTCTATTTATGAAGTTTCTAAATTACATTTAGCAATCATTACTAGGAACCTAAATCAAATAGGTAGCAATAAAGTTTGAACAGCATCCTATAAAAAATTAGGCTGATCTTATTTATTTTTTCCACTATGAACCCCAGACACTCCCGTCTAAGAGTCAACGGTGGCCTTTTTTCCACTTTGCTCCTGTGGTGCGACTCAGTACTCCAATCTCTTAGTTGAAGGTGGATGGTCCTTTCTACTATGCTTCCCTCACTTATAAAAAAAATAGGCATATCCACTACAATTTCTCACTTGAAATAATAAGCAATCTCCATTGAACTAACTACTTACCATTTGTATGACTTACTCCAAGGGAAAGAAGAACTTCCAGATTTGCAGGATCAGCCTCCTGTGCCCGCATCATAGCAGCTATAGCCTGTGAAAAGATGATTATGATGTTATGCCTTACGCCCTTACCAACATATTGAGTTGAGCATTTTTTACTAAAGGAACGCTAGACAAAGAAGGATCCAAATCATTAAGCATATCAACATGAATCATTGTTGCATTGGTTTCAGCACCAACTCCTCGCATTTGCTTCAAAAATTAAATGGTTAATGCTACTTGGGAAATAAATTATTTCCAGTATTAGGTGATCTCCGATCAAACAGCAAAAGATGGGAGAACTCAATTCACACAATTCTTCAGGCATCACAGACCATTATAACAGTGAAACAACTAAAATCACAAGTTCAATAGGTGAGACTGTCTAATAGAGATTATGAATCAAAATTGTAGAGCAGATAATGGCTTGAGCTTGATTCAGGGGAACCTCGCAGATTCAAGAGTCTTTTATGCCAAATACCATTTGGCAACCCAATAAACAAATTGAAGGTAAGCTTGTGTCAAGAAAAAAAAAAGGGATCAAAAACTTGGTGGTGAACCCTTCTTACAATGTTATCGAATCATATGTAGGGTACTTCTATCATTCAACAAGAACCAGACAGGCAATTTAGGCTTTTGAACATCTCAGGATCATGAGGCTTCCGGGTTGTATCATAACTGCTAAAGAAAAATCTGATACGAACATAACTAATAAAGAAAAGACCTTGTATTGTAATCAAGCATGTCAATGTTTTATAACCTCTTCTTGGCATAGGAAGGCTTTAATTTGGAACACTGGGAGAACAGAAATGCAGTTACAGTTCATCAACCACACGCAGGAATTTAATCCTTTTGCAGATAAAACACATATGGAAATGATTCAAAATAGATACAGAAAGATTAGTGAATGAAGAATGGCTAAACTAATGTTAACCTGTTGATCATCATCGTTTTCAGCATGTGCTATGCCAAGTAACCTCCAACCCTCAGCATTTTCAGGGTTCTTCAAGACTTCAGCCTCCAAAGCAAGAACTGCTTCACTTAAGAGACCCTTACGAAACAATTCTTGCCCTTCTTTTAAAGGATTAGGATGACCAACATAAGGGTTCAGATCAGAGAACACATAAACTCCCCTTGATGCGTCTGATTGCTGCTTGAGAGCAGCTTGCTCATTCATATACCTGTTGGAAAATGGTAGAACCAAGCAAAAAAGTCAGGGAAATGCATGAGCCTTGCATAGCGGTAAGGAAAATCAAAAGAAACAACGGATATGACTAGGGTTGCCAATTTCTGCCAGGAAAAGACAGATTCAAAAAAAGGATAAAATGAAAGAAATGGGAAAATATAGAGGGAAAGCCTCAGAAAGAGGGAGGTACTAACAGGGATTTTAGGGGATAAAGGAGGAGGGGCATAGAGTTTCCCTTTCCCCTTTCAAAACATATTTTCCTTATAAAAAGGGCAAAGAACAAGAAAAGATAGACATGAGGAAATGATGGATGAAAAGCATAACATCACCAAGAGAAAGACGAACAAAATAATAGGAGAAATTCTTTCAAAACAGGTGATTCATGGGCTCATTTTGGAAAATCATAATATGCTTACAGAAATTAGTATTTGGAAAAGTATCACGAATGGAGTGCCAGATAATTCATATTTTCTCGAGCATGGCTAAACTTACTCATCATAAGCCTCTGCCCAACCATCAGCAGAGGTTTCACCAAACGTTCCTTCAGCAACTTGACGCCCAAATTCATCTGCCCAATCATCATTCACATTTAACTTTGAAAATTCACTTACCCACTCATCATTTACAGATCCATGCTGCGCACGTTCAGCAGAAAACTCATTCACCCACCCTTGTGGTCCACGAGAAAGCTGAAAACAACAGATGAAGCATACAAACATCAATGTGAAAGGACTTCCTGATGACATGTTAAAGGAGATTCAGCAACCCCAATCATAATTCAAACCACATACATTAGGTGTTCTCCACATAGAGTAATAACAACTGCCACAAAACTAGTCAACAATTTAATAAGGAAACCTCCATATAGCTTAGATTATCTCAAAGCATTTTAGGTAAGGAAATTCCAGGTTCAACAGATTTAAACGCATCTCATACTCATGACTCATGAGATCCTAGATGAGACATACCCACAACTTCTGGGATAAGATTAACACATTCAATGCTTTAAACCAACACATGCAATGAACTTGTACTTGCCTCCTCATGTGCAAACTGGTCGGCCCATGATTGACCTCCATTATGCTGCTGTTCATATTCTGCTGCCCAATCCCCAGAAGAAATTGTAGCAGGCTTGAATTGATTTTCTTCAACAGAAATTTCACCACGACTCATCTTGGATACAAATTGGAGAAATTTGGAATTCTACATGAATTATTAAAGCAGTCATATACTACTGCAGGTACAAATGCAATTAGCAAACAAACAAAAATGAACCAATGAACAGAAATATTTATCTGCTAACATCTCCTCCACTCGATATATTCTACTCAATTTGTTAAACAACCATCATTACATAGGAAGTATGTCTTGTGATGGTTCAGGTTAGCAATCAGTTTCTGATTTACTTGATATTTAGTAGTCACCATTTCCTGATACAGGCAGAACACCACCTGTGTGAGGTAGCTCACATAGCCGATCCTAAGCCTGAAAGGAGGCTTGTAGTCATGAGATATTGCAAAAAACGTGATTTCAAATTGCTTCTAGGTGCTTGTTGTGCAATGAGGCAGGAGAGACAAACAATCATTTATTTCTTCACTCCTCACAGTTGTGGTCTTTGTTCCTCAGTTTAACAGAGACCAGTTGGTTAATGCCTGAGCATACCGCAGATCAGTTAAGCCACTGGAAGTAGTGGTGGAGAGTAATCCCCTCCTATATTTCGGGACAATTGGAAAGAAAGGAATGGGAGATGCTTTGAAGACTGGGCCAACACTACTCAGAAGATCATATGAAACTACAAGCAACTTTCTATTTTTGGTGCAAGAAACATTGTATAGAAGAAGCTGAACAGGATAGATCTTTTAGGCTCACTGTAATTAGTTACTTTTTGCTTAATACCTTTTTGGAGGTCTCCAGCACAAGGAGGGTTGTAGTAGGCTAGCAGCCAGCCAACGCAAAATTAGTCAAATTATAATGAATCCTCACATAGTACTATAGTAGATACCATTGGGACGTGCTCACCTAGGCACACGTCACATTGGCACCCAGGTGTGATGAAGAAGCAAAGTGTTCTATGAGGGAGTATGAGCAAGGGTTCCCGCATCATGGTCAATTGTAGGAAAAGAAGTTAGTTTCACTGCATCAGCATCCAAGTGTGGTGCAAAATCGGGAAGGGTCCCCACCTCATGGACGGGTATGGGAAAATAAGCGGGCCCGGCCTCATCCACGCGGATGTAGTGCAAAATAGGAAAGAGTTCCGCATCGTGGGTGGACGAGGATAAAGGAGCTAGTCCAAGAGAGAGGGATTCAGGTAGGCAGCTGGAGTATTAAGCTTTTTGGCGAGGAAGTCGACGGAAATATTGGGTACCTTAATAAAATGAGACTCAACATTGTATGCCTACAGAAAACTAAATGGACAAGGCAAAAGTCTGGCAAGAGAGAGGGAAGAAAGAACATAAATTATGGTATTGTGAGATCAATGAAAATAGAGATGTCGTGGAACTATTGTAGAACCAGGACTTGTGGATAGGATAACCTTATTTAACTCTTGTATGGGAAAATGAGACAATCAATGTTAATAAGTACATATGCTCCACAAATTGGATTAGTTTGTGGAATCTAAAACTAAAATTTGGGAAAATATGGACACCTTGGTTCGGGAATCCAGGCAACCAACATATCTTTTTAGGGGGAGACTAAATGGTCATGCGGATAATGATAGTTAACGCTTTAACCTAGAACATGAGGGATATGGTTATGAAAATAAGAACAATGAAAGAAAGAGTATCCTAGAGTTCATTTTAGCTTATGATTTTTTGAGAAGAATTTTAGCTTATGATTTAGTTGTAGCTAACAATATTTAAGAAAAGAAATTATCACCTAATAACTTTTTAAGTATGAGGGTATCATAGTAAAATAGACTTTATCCTTATTGGAAGTGTGATAGAACCACGAGGATTGTTAACCAGGAAAAGCAAAGACCACCCAACATAGGTTGGTGGTCTTGGATGTAAAGCATAAGGAGAGAGTGCAAAAGTAGCCATCTTGTAAGCAACCCAGAATTCGGTGGTGGGCGTTGAAGGGAGCTAACCAGTTAGTGTTTCTAGAAAAACTATAGGAGGAGGGAGCATGAGACTTAAAGAGGAATGCAGACATCCTATGGAAGAAAATGTCAAGTTGCATTAAAAGTAACAAGTGAAGTGTAGCTTTAGAGGGTAGAAGACATGATGAGGCCCTCTTTTTCATGAAAAGTATGATGATCTTTTGATACATAAAGTTACTTCAGACGTCCCTATTCCATGCATAAGAAGGTGTAGACATATGAAACTTTTAATAAGGCAAAGGAAAATGGAAGGTGGCACATGTCGAATAACCATGATGAACCTAACAGTTGATCAGTTCTGGTACTACACTATGCCCTTAACTTGGGGGTGGTCCCAATTACCCCACAAACTTTGATAACCGGTCATAGTACGCACAGAAGAATGACAACATTCATTTAAGCAAACAATAAACACTAATGATAAGCCTTAGCACAAAACCTGAAATTTCGGGTCACTGTTTTGAGCTAATGTATGGGCTAACATACGTGTTTGTTCCATTGCTGCTAGATTAGGAATATTAGCACCTCTCATTTGACCAATCATTCCAAGTTGGGATTGCTCCTGCAATAGTTAGAAATTGTACCCATAAAAAAACAGATAACAAAGAAAGATGAGAGTGAGGTATAGGGAAATTGGAGAGAGAGGGTAGCAGACATCATCAGTCCCTCTACATGTATGCGATATCAGCCACGCCTAATTAAAAAGATGAAACACAATTAGCCTTAACGTGTTCTCTATGCATTCTCCCTGATATTTGAATACAGGATAGTCTGTGCTTCCACTCTCTCCATGATTTTGTCTGCGCGTAGGTGAGCATGTATGTTTCTGTATTGCTTCAATATAAAGGATGCTTTAGTCTATAACTGCTAAAGAATACAAATGCTATAAACATAATTAGTATGATCTCTCTAATCCACCTCCCACCATGTGTCCATCTACATGTAACTGTACTCTCTACTCAGCTCGGATGCATTTTCTTCAGAAGGTTAATCTGACAGTTTAATAGAACTCGTATCCAAATTATACGTATTTTCTCAGTAAAGATCCAAATATTCTATGATGAATATAATTCCACCGAGCATGACAATATTCATAAAGGTAGATTCTTCTCTTTATCTTACATGCTCAAATTCAGATGCCCAGCCATTAGCACCATGTTGTTGTTCAAATGATTGGGCCCAAGCATTGGGGTCAGCATGTCCTACTCGGTTCCGTGCAAACTCATTAATCCATCCATCTACAACATGAGGCACAGGTTTCATAGCTAATGACTCATTCCAATACTCCTCAAGCTCGGGATATCTTCCAGGCACAGGGCCCCTTGCCCTAACATGATTATCAATTTCTAATGAAGACAATAGAGCATTAACCTGATGAATAAGACAGTTAGTTAGTTATACAATAGTTATAGGAAGCAAAATAGATAAACAACAGTGAGCACAGACATATTTTGGCACATTTGAATAATTGAAGGACCAAAGCAACACATACAGTATTACCGTTGAAACAACACTCTTTCCTCTGGCTCATCAAACCATAGTATTCTGTCAGTGGAGTTGAAACAACAATTATTGTTATTTCTTGCTCATAAAACAAATTCTTCTCAGTCCTCACATCTGTTTGGATTTCCTAGTTACCTATCAATTTCCTTCTTTTTTTGATCAAGTAAAAGTATTTTCATTCATAAACATGGCATAAGGATCGTATACAAGAGTTATAGCAAAAAGTAGAGAATTTACAAAAAGATACGATTCTCTACAAACTCCAACCAATCCTCTATACATCAAGGGACTTTTGTGTGAGCACCAAAAGAAAATAAGGGAACGAAGACTGCTTCTCAACTGAGAAAAACTCGACTCTACACCTTCAAAAGCTCTCCTATTTCTCTCTCTCAAAACAACCCACATTAGCACAAGTGGAACCATATCCCATGCCCTATCAATTTCCTTTTTATAGTCCAAAAGAGATGAGACGAGACTTTGTGTAACTGCCATGAGTTCGGAAAGGCTAAGATAGTAAGACATAACAAATACATATACAAAACCTCACAACTAATAATGAATTCTGATGGATGGAAAATACAGTTCGCAAACGTCATTATTCACACATCACATCACCAAAGAAAGCTACTTTTTTCTGTTTTGGATATTTACTTTGAACAACCAGACGGAAGAGATAGTTATTATTTATGTCTTCCATCAACTAACCAATGTCTACTTCTAATACCATACTAGATTTCTAGTTCGAAAAAAGGTAAAATTTATTACAAAAGACTGGTGAATTTTTTTTCATGGATATCTGAAATAGTTCAGAATTTAAGACTGAATGATAGTACCTCAGTGTCATAATTGAGTAGCATTACATAGCTAGAAACCAAACCTGTCCATTTATGAAGTCTTCAGTTTTATCAGCAAAAAAATGTCGGGCCATGATCGTGCTACGGTCCCGTATGCATTGCTTGTCACCTTCTGATAAACCTAATAATGGCAGTGAAGCAGGACGAAACGGAACGCCACCATGACCGCTGTTGACAAACGAGTGCAGAAAGCTTGACAATACTTGTTGTGGAGGCCCTAGATTGGGGAAAAGGCAATCAAACTCATATGAACATACAACAAAGTTTATGAAATTAGTTCCTCATATCATACTATTTTCTTCACACATATTTGCAATCACCATCCACATAAACTTATCGATATTCACTAATTATTCAACAATAAAAGGAAAACACCAAGTTGGAAATGTGAAATGCCATCCAGGTACAAGTTCAATCCTTTTCTCAGATGTGCCTTTTACCTATATGATAGACGATATCGAAATCTATCATGTCCTTTGAAAAGATGAAGCACAATAAATGAACTCGTCTAGGTTTTTCAACAATCAAATATGAGTATCCTCCATCCACGGTATAATTCACACACACATACACACATCCGGGAGTCTTCTACTACAGTTTTTCAGTGCCATATTGACAAACACACACAACAACCCATTTGCATATTAATTGTGTTCAAATTCATAAAATTAATGATTGAAGAGACTGTTTAGTGTTACCATTCAAATCTGGTTGAAGCCGAGCATGATCCAAAGGGATGTTTGTCATGTTCTGACTTCCATGAGCAAAAGGAAGTTGAGGCCTTTGTATCTCATCCCAAGCATCAGAGAGCCTATTTTGATCAGCAGAACGAAACCCTTGAAGGAATTGGGAACCCTGAGAAAATTGTATTACAAATGAGTAATGCACTCAAAGTTGGATCCCTCCTCAACCCACAAGCATCTATATACATTAACCTGAATATTAGGCTGAAGTGGATGTTCAAACTCTGATCCTGGAAGTGAGACAAATGGTTCTTCAACACCCGCACGGAAGTTGCCATTGGACGATGTACTTAGTGATGTAGGGATCTCTTTTAGCCTCTCCTGTAAGAGAGATGAACCATTATTCAAGTTAATGCAAGTCCATAACAAATCTACACACAATACACTTTGAACCTGAAATGTCTTTTTTTTTTTGATGACAACGGAAGCCTGCAGCCGCTACCCTTTGGGTGCGCACAGGGTAAAACCCCCGGTCCTATGCAATAGCTCGCAAACCACATAGGAGAGGTAACCCGTACTAGGCAAGCCCAGTGCGACGAGCTCGACCCAGAAGGCAAACCCCTTGCTTTCGCTGGCAAGGGGTTTCGAACTTGAGACCTCCAACATGGAAGTCCAAGCCCAAACCACTGGGCCACCCCGAAGGTTAACCTGAAATGTCATTTAAGCCAATCCAGACTTAAATTTGTGTCCTTCTCAGGCTATTTCTGTCCACAAAATTGTTCAGTATAGATACATTTATGTAACCAATACAATTAACAACTATGCTAATGCTAGTATAGAGTAGACGTTAAGAGACGCCTATTCCTAGCATACAGTAGACGTTAAGCTCAACTACAGAAAGCTCTGCTGGGATTTACAATTAGCAAGTTAAACTAATTCATTAGCAATTTACTTGAAATGTGTATCAAACAACTAGCTAGAAAAACATCGGTGAAAGAATTCCTTTGTGTATGAGATTTTATATCAATCAATCAATCAACTGCACCCTAATCCCAATAATATACATCCATTTCGGTCTGAAAGTGGTATAAATAAGCTGCTTGCTTATATATGCTCCAAGATATCATAGTTATCAGTCACTTCCCAGTCAAGAATCATTCAAAAGAGAAACCAAACAATAACCTTATAGAGGTTTACATTGTTGAGTATTTATAGGTACTTCAACCCAAAATAAGTGGTGTCCCTATTAGAATGGACTAAACTCAACTACATAAAGTTCTGCACATATACACAATTAGCAAATTGAAAAAAAAATCAGCAATTTAAAGGAATACGTAACAAACAAGCAGCTAGAAAAAACACATGTAAACGAATTTCTTCATGCATGAGATTGTATATCAAATAATCAATCAATCAACTGCACCTTAAACATAATAATATATATCCATTTCCTCTTATTCAGTATTAATAAGCTGCTTGCTTATATGCTTCAAAAATACCACAGTAGTAATCATTTCCCAGTCAT
Source organism: Solanum etuberosum (assembly GCA_029582245.1). Taxonomy (NCBI): domain Eukaryota; kingdom Viridiplantae; phylum Streptophyta; class Magnoliopsida; order Solanales; family Solanaceae; genus Solanum; species Solanum etuberosum. Next base: position 68,819 of record JAJONR010004147.1, read on the forward strand.
AAATTATCCTAAGAGCAATCAAACAATAACTTTATCGAGGTTTTCTCAGCTGAGAATCTATATGTGCTTCAACCTATAGAAGAAGTGATGTGCCTACTAAAGTGGACTAAACTCAACTACATAAATATCTGCACAGATTCACAATTAGCAAATCGAACTAATTCGTCAGCAATTTAAAGGAAATACATAACAAACAAACAGCTAGAAAAACATTTGTGAATGAAATTCTTCATCTATGAGACTGTATATATCAATAAATAAACTGCACCTTAATCTCAATTATATACATCCATTTCACTCTGAATTCAGTATTATAAGCTGTTTGCTTATATGCTTCAAAAATACCACAGCTATAAACAATAACCTTATTGAGATTTTCTCTATTTGAAAATATATGCATGCTTCAATGACTAAACTCAACTCAATTAGCAAATCTAACTAATTTGTTGGCAATTTAACACAAAAATACGTATACAAACAAGTAGATAGAAGACATGGATGAACAAATTTCTTCGTGTATGCGATTATATATCAATCAATCAAGTACAATTTCATCTTAATAAGAATAATATACATCCATTTCGGTCCAAATTCAGTATTCATAAGCTGCTGTTTCACGAAGGAAGAGAGAATTATGATATACCTGAGTCTTAGATGATGAACCGATGAGTGCGTTAGCGAGAGCACCAAGTGGATTAGAAGAAGAAGGTTCGCCACAACTAGGAGCACCGGTGACCAAGTCTCTCATCGCCATGACTTTGTTCGAGTTTTCTTCCCTCTTTTGTCAGTATTATATGATATTATACGAAAATTGTAGTCGATTGAAGGGAGGAAAGATGGTGCCGGCGGTGAGGAAGACGACGGTCGACGGAGGAGACGGTGAGGACAAGGGCGGAGGTGTAAAACTTGTTGTGTAGTGATTGTGTGGGGTAATATAGGGAAGGGAGTCGTGATTATATTTGTGATGGACATAGATTGGGGTTTGGTCGTTTTTATCCTCTATTGGGAAATGTGACCAGCAGGCTAAAATTAAACTCTTTTTTAACTTTTTTTTTAATATAAAAAATTTACTAAGAGTGTTCACGATTCTGGTAAAAATCAATTCAAATCAAATTAAGTAAAAATAATTGAATCAAACTAACAAATTATATACATATTTATAATTATATACATATAATATTCTTTATATATATATACTAAAAAAAAATTATGAAAGTAAAAATTCAAAATGATCACTTGCTTACAAGTAGAAATGGATGTCCGAGAGAAGAAGATATTATTTATCTTGTTGATTTCACGTATATGGGTATTTGTGGCAGTTAGGTCTTTGGGATGGGGATTATGAATGTCACTAATTTTTTTGTCTAGGCTAAAAGTGATGAATTTTGAAGTTTTATTCATAGAAAATTGAGTGATCGAAAGTTCTGCAATGTTAGTCATTCTAACTAATTTTCTTTTTGAATGATTAAAAATCAAATCAAATTGATTTATGTCGTGTAATCAAAACATTCATAAATGCTATTGACACCTATCAACTGTATTTATAAATAGTATTTGTGATAAGGTCAATATTCAAGTCATTATGAAAGTATTTGAGATCTCCATCAATTATTACTCAATAGATGTATGCGCGAGTAACTAGAAGTCTTCGTGAAGCTGAGTTCTGGTATTCTACGAAAGCTATTTCTTGGGATTTAGTTATAAACAATATTTCTACTCATTATACCCATTACTAAAAAATGCATTGTTCTCTTATGCTTTTTATGGGTCATTTGGTAACTGGTTAGAAGAAATGTTGTACATGTATTAAATCATGCATAAGTATTATATACTATGTTTGATAATTGGTTAGGATTAGGTATAAAATCGATATGTTGTTTGATTTGTACTTTGGAAACGTATATAACTAATACATATATAAGTTACAAGGAAATCTATGTATAATTTTATGTAGGATATAAGCTGAAATAACTAATACATAAATAATTAAATTCGGAATAAAATAATACAAAAAAATATATTTCATAACCAATTCATGTATTATAATACATATATAACTCTAACCAACTATCAAACGACCCCTTAACGGACGTTGGGTAGCTAGTTAGAGTTATATATGTATTAGTAATTAGAAATTTTTATGTATTATTTTATGCATGTATTAGTTAGGTAGAGTTTAGTTATTTATGTACTAGTTATTCTATGTTCTGTCATGTATAAAATAATATAAGATTACATCATAATTTTTACGTGTATTAGTTAAGCGAGTTTATAAATTTGTAAGTCAAACATCATATTAATATGGGAAAAATGATAGATATATCCCCAAACTATCGTAAATGGTATACAGATACCCTCCGTCATACTTTTGGGACTTTGGTGCCCCTGCCGTAAAAAAACTAGAGTATATTTGCCCTTCACTAGATCTAATGACATACTAAATAGGGACACATGGCGCAATCCTACAGAGGGACCCGATTTGACCAATTAATTAAACCCAAATTTTATAAACCCACCCATATCCACTTAACCCACCCGTATAACCCATCCAAAAACCTAAAAATAAATCCTCAATTCCTCACACATAGGCTCACACAAACAAACTAAATAACCAAAAACTTCCCAATTTCTCCTTCATCTCGACAGACCAAGCTCACATCCTTACTGTTAGGCCTTTCCTTTGGATGTCGAAAGTACAAAAACAAGCTATCTTGAGAACCAAAAGCATTTGCTCGTCATATCCACTTCCTATCAGCTTAAGATCAATTGCTCTTTTAGGATCATCGGAAGTCATTACATTTCTCAGCCACTTAACAAGACTCATCTCGAAAGTATGCTGGAAAAAATCATCTGATGGAAGTTTTTCAATTACAAGAACGGCTAGCACCACACCGAAGCTGTATATATCACACTTGTCTGTAAACTTCAATGTCTTTGATGGTATTCTGGTGCAAGATATCCCACAGTTCCTGCGACATTTGAAGTCGTAACATGTGTATGGGCGTCTGAAACTACCTTTGCAATGCCAAAATTAGCAATTCAATTTTTGGTTATTTGGTTTGTTTGTGTGAGCTTATGTGTGAGGAATTGGGGATTTTTCAGGTTTTTGGATGGGTTATACGGGTGGATTTTTAGAATTTGGGTTTAATTAATTGGTCAAATCGGGTCCCTCCGTAGGATTGCGTCACGTGTCCCTATTTGGTCTGCCGTTAGAGTGAAGGGCAAATATGCTTAGTTTTAGGACGGCAGGGGCACCAAAGTCCCAAAAGTACGACAGAGGGTATCTATATACCATTAACGATAGTTCAGAGATATATTTATCCTTTTAACCTATTAGTATTATATATAAATAACTCACTTCCTAACCAGATACTAAACATAGTACTCCTTTCGTCCATCTTTATTTGTTCACTATATTATTTTAAGATGCCCAATAATACTTGTTTAGTTAATAAAATCAATTGATTTTTTTATGATGTTCACATTAATTAAACACGGTATAATTATATAATCACATAGTCTTTTGATTGTTTTAATTTTAATTTGTGTATTCTCGAGCCATGTCTATAAATTTAACTATATTGTTTTTTAGTTTTAGTGAAAAAACATAAAGGTCTATTATTGTCATTTTTTTCGACAATCGACCATCAAAGAGTACAAAAAAGAGAGAACGAAGAGAAAATAGTTGTGCTACAATGGCGTCCTCATCCAGCAGCGGCTTAACGTTCAAGCTCCACCCGCTCGTTTTACTCAATATATCCGATCACTACACTCGGGTCAAATCTCAGGCCACCGGTGCCGATGCCGGTTCCAGCGCCGGCGCCGATTCCCCTCCGCCACCGCCTAGGGTATTCGGTTGCGTCATCGGTGTACAGAGAGGCCGAACAGTTGAGATCTTCAACAGCTTCGAACTTCTTTATGATCCATCTACTCACTCACTTGACCGTGCCTTCCTTGAGAAGAAACAGGAGCTCTGTTAGTTTATTCTTCCCTTAAATTTTATGATTCTATACAAGGAGAATTAGGTGGAGTTTGGATGATTGCTCTGATTGCATAAACAAATTTTGCAAAACATTGTTTAAATTTTCTATTAAAGCTGTGCTTGGATGATATATTCTCATTGTTTTTCTCGTCCAATGGTCATGTTTGAGATTAAACAGTAATGTAGATGTTAGATTTTTTACATCCCACCTAAGTTTCCTTGGATTGTTTTGGTGATATAATTGATATACTAATGTTGGCAATTTTGAGCAGATAAGAAGGTGTTTCCTAATTTCTATATACTTGGATGGTATTCAACGGGGAGTGATGCTCAGGAATCAGATATGAACATTCACAGAGCTGTGAGTTCTTTTTCTTTGCTTAAAGTAGTGCTTATTAATGCATTGGTTGGATTTAGATATGGAATTATTTTCTTATTTAGATGTTACATTTGTGGTAGTGAAGTGAAATAATAAACTAATAGTTATGTATGTGGCAAAATTGGATCTAGTGGAAAGAGCGAATCACACCATGACATGTGGTGAGACTGAATATAGGAAGGAACACCTGCCGGTGATCCGGGGAGAACCGAGAAGACTCTCCCTGGTATGGCATATGAAGCCTTAGACACCTGCTCGAGCAGGACGTTCGTAGCTGGTCATCCGAGAGAAGCTTCACCCGGAGAAGATCACCTTACACCTGGAAACAGTCACAATTAACCTCGGTAGATCAACAATCAACCTTGAGCTGCGAGCCCACATGTCCCAATCAGTTTCAAGTGAGGCATTTAAGCATAGTCACGCGCTATGAGATAACCTTTTCAGTACCCAAGCATGTCGTCGTTTCACATTGAGGCGACAACTCAGTTTTTATACCTACACCACGGTCATAAAAAAAGAACTCAGTCTTTACACCTATAAATGGAGGTTTTGCGGATAATAGAAGACATTAGAAAAAATCCCAAGAAGCCTGTAGTTATTATCTTGTTTCCCCCCCTTTTTAGTATCTCCGTGAAAGAGGCTTTAATACCCCCTTCCCTCATGTACTATACATCTTCTTTGGGACGATCTTATTCTTGAATTAGATAACGACTTTGACCCTTTTAGTCTAAAGGAAATGAACTTGATCGGTCTTAGCCCACTTGCCTTTAACCTCTTTTCACAAATTCAACTGATAAACATAATGACGATTTTTACGGAAAACAAGTTGATAAGTTAGTTTCATAAAAGAAAAAAACACAGCAAACTTTAAAATTTTGAATGCTGTAGTTAAATTTGAAGCCCTAAAACAGAAAGAATGTAAATTATGTGATAGAAATCTGGACAAGGAAGTATTGTCTCATATTCAAGTTATTTCTTGTTTATGTTTTTCTCTTTTCTGTTCAATTGTGTTTGCTCAGTAATTGAGAGGTGCGAGTGAACACTAACTCTGCATGTTATAACCATCTTTTTTTATGTTTTTGATTCTTCATCATCTAGACTATAATGTCTATCCATCTGGTGTGCATGTATTCATTCATGTCAAGTAATATCTCTCTTATGGGAAAACGGACTGGGTTTGCCTCCCAGTTATTTGATGAACTACTTAATTGTCTATACTAAGGTCGTCAACTTCTACAACCTTATTAAATATAGTAGTAGTTTTGTAAGGCTATAACGGATTAACCCAATCTAAAAAACATACATTTGCCACTAGATGTAGTAGTAGTTATGTAAGGCTACAACGTATTAACCCAATGTAAGAAACATACTCTTCACTAGATAGTTGATAAATGCATGTGTGAGAAGATGCTTATATGAAAAGGGTAAAATATGACTATATAAATATGATGCTTATTAGGAGTTTATGTTTGTGAACTAGAAGAATTATGTATCTTAGACATGGGTATGCGCTATGCCTTTATTGTTAGTTTTGTTTGTATTAGGTCAAGTGAAGTTTTAGAAATTGGGAATAGGATATGAATTTGGACACTACATGGACTATACATGCTGATACTTCATAAAATCTGTAAAAATAAAGAAACAAACTGTGTATCTATTTCTGTGGGAATGCAATTTTTCTGTGATAAGTCAATTCTTAGGGTAAGATATCAATAGCATGCTGAGTAAAAGATGCTGACACCCATATCCCTGGAGAAGTAGTAGGCCTTCTAGAGATATATAGGAGATACCATAGCATCACGCTTTCTAGGAGTTCCTTCTTGGCTAATGGTATCCTAGCCACTTGCTAAACTCAAGGTCTAGTGTTTGAATGTTCTTTTGGGGAAAAAGTGGCTATGATGCTCTTCTGATCATAGACAAATGTATCCAGGGCTTGAGGTACAAATAACACTTGTGAGGGGAAGTAGCCAAGGAGTAAATGAGGAAAAACCTCCCAGAACTCTGGAAAAAACTGAAAATAGTAAGTTGTTGAAATCGTCAATCTATAAGCTGGAAGCATCCGCTATCAAAGCATTGAAGCAGCATATACAATTCAAGCTCCATACGAGGTGGATAAGCTGCATTGGCACTCAACAGCCTGAAGAATATTGTGTACTCTGTGCATTGGAGAATGAGCTAAGCATGTGCTGTATGCTTCTTAAAAATGAATGCTATAAGTTAATTCAATTTGCATATTTTTGACTGTATTCTCCTCGAGATCTTCTGAATTCTTTGATACATACTTGTTCTTTGGGCGATACTAGCTGTTTATAATCTGGTGACTAGGTCCAGCTTGTGATATCCCATTAGTTTAAATTGTAATAATATCTCCTTTTCTAGAATGTGTTGAGAATGGCATCTAGGCCCATGATTCCAGAATAACTTTTTTCTGCCCTCTAGATGAATAATCTACATTTGCTTTTCCTATAGAGCATTGGTTTTTCCCTTCAGTTTTTGTCAAGGCATAACACTAGCATATTTTGTTGTATCAGTTGATGGATATCAATGAAAGTCCTTTGTACGTTCTTCTCAATCCTTCTATCAATCATGCACAGAAGGACTTGCCAATCACTATCTATGAAAGTGGTATGTGTATATTATTTGTCATATTACTGATGCTCTGTCATATTACTTGTGTTATCTCCTTTCTGGGTGGCAGATAACATATTTTATACAGAGCCTTCCACCACGACCCTCATTATTGTTCTAACCATCTCTCAAATGATTTTGGGGTTTATGCCTTGTGTGCCAAACCATGATTCATAAACTTTGCAGAAATTCCAATTAGAATATCTTCGTGTCCATCTTTTGAGCTCGTAAAGTTACTGATGAGAATTTACTGGTTTCTTTTTTGTGTTTTGGAACTATTTATGGATACTCAAAGAGTTGCATATCATTGATGGCATCCCACAGCTTATTTTTGCTCAAGCAAGCTACACAATAGAGGTATCTCCTTATGCATTTATCATATCATCTTTTCCACAAATTCTTCGGAACATCTAACGAATTCGTTCTCACTTGCAATACCTGACTGTTTACTAGACCGTTGAAGCTGAACGGATATCTGTTGATCATGTTGCACATCTTAAACCATCTGATGGAGGCTCTGCTGCAACTCAGTGTGAGCACCTTTAACTTCATTTGTCTTCGCAAAGCTCAAGCTTTTATTGATGCTTTATACAAAGTAGAATGATCTTACTGTTGCCATAACTTTTTAGTGACATGGTTTGTCTATTATTTATCTATTAGTTCTATTTGTGCAGTGGCTGCGCACCTTACCGGCACACATAGTGCCATCAAGATGCTGAACAGCAGAATTAGAGTGCTACATCATTATCTTCTTGCTATGCAAAAAGGTATCCAGTTTTTGCTAGAAGTTGAAGCTACATTCTAGTTGATTGTCGAAGAAGTTCCTTAGTGTGGAAAAAAACACTTTTAAGTTTAATTGGAGAATACTTGCCACAAAATATAATTTTAGATAAAACCTGGATACAAGTTAACATATATATTTTGCATCTGAAAGTCTAAGATGCTTAGATAGCCTCATGAACTATCCTAGTCAAGCAAAATGTATCTCTACTTGAAACTGTTTTTGGAGAATGTTAGTCTCACAAACTTTTTCGACAATTAACATGGAAATGGAAGAGAATATTCTTTCATGGTGCAGTGCCTGTAGAGTTTTAATGTCTTCCCTGTTGGGTGTAGGTGAAATTCCTTGTGAGAATTCATTGCTCAGGCAGGTCTCCAGTCTTTTAAGAAGATTACCAACAATTGAGTCAGAGAAATTTCGAGATGATTTCTTGATGGTAGGTTTTCTTTGGCCTTGTTATTGGAGTTGACGTGGTTAAAGTAATGTAGCCTTTTAGTATTCTCTTCTTTTTTTTTTTTTTTTTACTTTGGAGGTGGAAATGTTTCATTATTTGCAGGATATTTTTTAAGAGTTTTCTAATAAGACTTTCATCGGCTTCAAATAGTTACTATGTAATTGCAACGTTGGATACTGCTAACTAGAAATTTTCATATTTGTTCTAGGTCCACCAATCAGCTTTGGCCACTTTCTGATTCTATTACTTTATTTGCTCTTTTCTTGTGTGCAGGAATATAATGACACATTGTTAGTTAGTTACCTGGCCATGTTCACCAACTGCTCTAGGTATGATGTCTAAGGCTTCTTGCACTAATGCTTTTGAGATTTGTATAAGCAGTTAACTCTTCTTCCCCTTTTACTCCTTTTCATTGTTAAAGAAATATCCAAGATTATTGTGTTGACAATAGGGCTAAAGTTCAGATAATAATGGTTTTTGCCGAAGTTGCATTAAGTTTAAGTGGGAATGCAGAATAAAATTGAGGTGTCCTGTGAATTTGGTTAAGATATCATATCTATAAGCTTAGCACAGCCTAAGATGGTAGGAGTTTTGTAAGTTATATTTATCGACAAGCAGGAGAAACAGTTCCCTTGGCCATCTCTTGTATATATTTTTTGTTTGTTTGAATCCTGTTTATTAAGAGTCAAATATAATGGGATCTAATATTTTTCTATTTTCATCGCTGCAGTACAATGAACGAGTTGGTTGACAAATTCAACACTGCATATGAACGGCATAGTAGGAGGGGTGGGCGAACTTCTTTTATCTGAAAGTTGATATATCTCCAATATTGCCTTTTTGTGCTATTTATTTCCGTCAGTAGTTACAGCATCGGCGAGTTTAGGTATCCCATCCATGAGGATATAGGAATCGTTTAGTAGCTTCATTTTTCTTTTGCTTGTCCTTAGTGTTAGCCTGCCCATTTTCTTTGATTCTTGTGGTGCTATCATAGATATGTAGAAAATGGCAGATGTTTTTGGGTAGAGAAGCTTTTAATTAAGCACTATGGTATTTTCCTGCTTCCTTCTCTGCAGTAGTAATTTTATTTAAGAATTATTCCATTTGTCATAATATAGTATACAATTTGAAAGAATTGTGTTGTGAGTTGCCCAAAAAAAATGTGGTGAAGGGGGGTTATATATGATGAGATCCATTAACTTTTACGATTTGTCTTATATTAGCCTTTTGTTTTCCTTTTGATTTAGAGATAATGGTAAAAAATATACTCAAAGTATTACTGTTTTGCGAATTTTCTATTGGATTATTAGGTGTTTGTGTTTTCTAGAATTATCATTCATTATTCATCAAACACACCTTGATTAGTATCTATTGATGTGTGGTGTACACTCTTTTTTTGTTTAAAAATAGTGTAAAATGGCACTCAACGCGGATAATTAAAGAAATTAATTGTTGTTTTTTTAAAAAAAAAGAGATAATGGTGAAAAACACACCTGATTTATCATTTTTTTTGAGAATTTTCTATTTGAACTATTAAGTATTTGTATATCATCAATTATTTATTAAAACACAAGTTAAAATTAATGAGTCAGCTTTCATAAAGACGGAATTTTATGGGTAAATTAAATTGTTACGTGCTTTTTGACGATTGTATACCAGCACTTGGTCTAGTCCGTTTCAATAAATAATTGATGATAGTTAAAATAGAAAATGCAAACACTTAATAGTCTAGATGTGAAACTCATGAAAAAATTATAATTAGAGATGTGTTTTAACATTTATCACTTTAATCCATGAATATTCAGCTTAGTAGCTAGGTAGACAACAAAAATAATTCAAATTTACCCTTAAAACAATCAAAAAATAGGTTCATTTATTTGGTACAAAAGCACACAGAGTCGTGAAAATAGTAATTGGTACATCCTTGTTAGATAATACTGAATGAAACAATACATCTTTTTAAACAACACAACACAATCCAAGATTTTGACTCCTATATGGCTTTGATCATAAATCTAAAGACACAGAGCTGGAGCAGATAACCTCATGGTTCTCAAAATTAGATCGATAATTCGGTTTTTGATACGAGGATGCCATCACTATCTGCATATAACCACTCTCCTTCGCGAATCATCATGCCTCCAATGTAAATAGGAACATGCTTTTCGCCTTGGCCTTTCTTGTTCGATTTCTGAGGGTGTGATGCCAATGCACGAACACCAATGTCACAACCGTTAATCTCATCTACATCTCGAATGCAGCCATTAACTACAATACCTGCCCAGCCCATATTCTGGGCTAGCTGTCCCAAGTTTCCTCCTACTAGAGCACATCGCATACTCCCTCCACCATCTATGACAAGGACTCTTCCTTCACCTCTAGTTTCAAGAAGCTCCCTAACCAACACATTGTCCTCAAATACCTTAAGGGTGGTAATGGGGCCTGAGAAAGCTCGGGATTGACCATATATCTTGAAGACTGGTGGCAAAACTCGTAGATCGCCATTTGACAGATGCCCTGCATTCACATCACACACTTCTGCTGTTGCCAAGGATGCCATGTATTCTCCTGAAAGCATGATAGGTGTAAAACTGTATTTCCCCGCAGCCATTATATGCCAGTAAAAAATATAGAGATTATGTAATATTGACTAGAGAATGAGATTAGCTAAACGGAGAGACATGGTTAATGATGATATTAATCGACCTCAACTTGCTTGGTAGTTGTTATTTTGCATCGTTTACCTATCATGTTTCATGTGGCCTGCCTGAAAATCTCCGGACACCTTAAACATAATGGTTGCATTTCTATGTAGGCATTATACACCAAATGACACAAAACATATATTTGAAATTTCAATCGACTTGATGTTATCATATCTTAAGTTGTCACAGCTTGAAGAACAAAGGTCAGAAGGATGAATCAGAACAAAAAAGAATTCTTAGAACTAAAGTTATATCTTCATTACAAATGTGTAAATCTGCTAGATAGGCCTTGTAGGAGCCAGAAAGACGTTGAGACCGTGCATAAACTCTTCATGTAAATCAACTATAAGCAGACACAACCCACAAATATCGGCATTACAGCAAATATAAAACCAGTAAGGCAAAAGCACAAATCCAAAATAAGAAGGCAGTGCTGCATATGATTGAAAAGGTTGAACATGGTTAAAAGATCAGTGCAACCAGTAATTCGTGAAAATTGGCTAAAAATTGAAATTGTATCTCGAATCAAGGACCATGATGAATCTACTGGTTCTACCATAAAATCAGCTTCCTATTCCCTAAAATCCTTCGAAATTGCATGACGCATGTTCAGAATGATGTGAAACAAACTTGTATAGAACTGTCAATCCATAAAAAAAAAAACCAATGATAAGATTGTCTAGAAACAAGATTATCAACCAAAACGAATTACTGAATAACTTAGAAGGATAGATATTACTGCGCGCTATGGATGGTCCAATACTGAATGTAAGGAAATGGTTGATAGTATCTATAGGTTCTCCGTGAGAACTACAGTTGATTTATACGTTCAATGCAAGATTCATACGGGAAATAACATCAAGAAAACCAATTTCTGCTGGCATTCTGCAAGATATAACTCTCTGCATTCACAATATATGTTCGCGATGAGTCAAAATAAGGGATCGGATACTATATCTTACTGTTATACTAGCATTATGTATATATATATAAGTTCACCAAGCAAGAAATGTTACAATACCAAATGTCTATACAAGAAAACTACCATTAAAGAGACACTCCAATGACATTAAGCAAGCAGAATGAGCATCCCCCCCCCCCCCCACACACACACACAACAGAAACAGATGAGAAGAACAATTATGGCGTGTGACCAAAGGGTCAATGAAGCAAGTTGAGAATCATAAGTTCTCATATTTAAATTCTAGCGAAACAATTTGATTTTTTCCATTTGTTCAAGACTAGATGGACAAAGTTATCTGTCTATGTTGCTCAGACTCTAAAAATATTGCCACACTAATATCGGATCCTTAAAAAATTGCACTACTTTTGGAAGATCCAACATGCATCCACAACATTTTTGACGAGTTCAAGAAACATGGTTATCGAGTACCTATGTTGGTGGGAGGTGGGAGGCAGCAAGCAGGGGAGTAGCTAGAGTGCAAATTACATGTTTGGCCCAACTCATTAGCTTTTGTTCAAACTCTATACTCACCTTTAAAAACCCACTAAATATTTACATTTTATAATTTAAACTCCACTAAATATGTTTTTTTTTTTAGATGATAAAATCCACTAAATATGTACAAATTATTAATTTAAAACCCAGTAACTTGAGAAAACTAGAATTCCGAATTCAACAACAACAACAACAACATACCCAACGTAATTCCACTAGGTGCGTTCTGAGAAGGTTAATGTGTCCGCAGATCTTACCACTATCTATCTCATGAAAATAGAGAGACTGTTTCCGAACTCATAAACTTCAAATGAGGATACCAAAGTTGTAAGAAAAGCAACACAATTCTGCAGTTGTACTCATTACAATTGAGTTCACTGACTAAAGTTATAGCCTAATAGCCACAAAGTACAAGTTGATTACGACTTTCTAACATGATAACTATCAGTTGAGTTGAGTGAATTAACCGAGACCTCCAATCCCATCAAAACACACAAAGATGGAATTTTTCTTTAATTAAATAAAATTATGAGTGTGTGAAGCTAATTTCAGATTTTTTTAACCTCAACCCAAATTTGGGTTTTATTTATCCAAATTCACAAAACCAAAAAATCAAACTCATAAACAAAACAGATAAAATCAACACCCATATAAAAAAAAATTATTACCTTTTTATGAACTTTAATGGAATTCAAGAATGAAGCTTTTGATGTTGAAATTGTAAATTTCGAAGTAGATCTAATCTATATATTATATATATAATCCAGCAACACTGTTTATTGATTCATACAGTGACGATGGACCTCTCTCATATCTTGTTGGTTTTTGTGCCACTCATCAACAATTTTCAATTGGCCACTGTTTAATTTATACTATATCTATTTTAACTTGATACAAAATTTAAGAAAATGATTTAAAAAAAAAATTATAATCTGAAATTAAAAATATTTCAAATATACTAAAATGTCCTTTAATCTTAAACATATTACGTAGAGAGTTAATATTAAAATATTGCTAAAATAAAAATAATATTTTTAATGCAATTTCATATATATAAAAAATTGAATTGTTAATTGATGATCATAGTGAAAGAAAAATATATAAAATAATAATTTAAATGCAATTTGATACTCATAATTGTATATTAACTTCTATAATGATGGAAGAAATGAAGTGGAGTTGGAATTTCAAATAAAATTTGAAAAATTTGTTAAGTTATTACCTAATTAATATTAATATTCTCCATTTTTACGTGATTTTTTCCCCTTATTTAAGAGTCATAATTATATAAGAAATTTTATACTCATCCTTTCCAACAATAATGAACAATAGTCGTACACTATTGACTTGACACAGTCTTTAAGAAATTGTAGATAATAGGGGTAATATTGTTATATTATCCTTTGACTTTATTAAATTTAATACTTTGAGAAATATATTAGATAATAAATAGTGTTTAATAGCAAGAATAAAATAGACACAAGCTAAATTATCTCTTGATTTTCTAAAATGGATAACTATTTTTAGCATAGTAAACAACTATTGTTAGACGAAGGGAGTAATTAACTATGTTAATATGATTTTATTTAGAGAAGAAAATAGCAAAGAGACAATTTATGAAAATGAAATAAATGATCATAATGACAAAATTATATATAATTTTTAACTTGGAAGAATAAAGGGAGATTTGAAGAAAGAAAGAAAGAAATAAATAAATAAATATCAATAATTATTTTTTTACGAGTTTTTTGATTAAAAAAATTAATAATGTTTTTTTAAGAAGACATGCCATCTCACCTTTTTATCATCTAATTTTAGTATTGTATATAAATATAGATCTTTAGTAGAAAAGATAATCTAAGAATTCAAAAGAAATATCAAATTTTGTAAAAACAAATAATACAATGCTTATAAGGTAATAATAATTGATTCCTTGGATTAACAGATAAGTAAAAGAAAGTAAGAAAGAACAAAGAAAGGAAAATGAGTGATTTAGGAAAATGATATAAAATAACATTAAAAAAAGAAGATATAAAATAACATTAATATGAGATTAAGGGAATGTAAGAAAAGATGAAAAGAATTAAATATGACTATTTTAAATATAAAATTGTAAGGTAAAATTTTTAATCTTTTAAAATTAGGAAAAAGTCCAAGAAAAAAACTATTAAAAAAATAACAAATATCTTATTTATAGTTGACAATGTTGCACCAGCAAATTGCATCTACATTTTTTTCCTAATAGCTAATTAAAAATACTTTATAATAATTCTTTACTTGCTTTTTATTCATTTTATAAAAATAAATTAGAGCATTGATAAATTTAATAATAATGGACCTAAATACTAAAGAAGTGTTATATATAAATCTTTCAAATCCAACAGTAATAATCGAAGGCTCAAAAGTGTTATTAGCTCTATTGGCCAAGGATATTTGTTTCTAACATAAGTTTAAAGTTAAGATATTTTGTTCCAAACCTACCTCTTGGGATGGTAAATAGAACATAACATGATAATTGCGAGATAAACTTATATAAATTTGTAAATATCTTAATCAGCTTCGAAATAAAAATATAAATTTTAATCCGTCTCGCCCCTTCCCACATAGTTTTTTAGTGTAAGCTTTGTTATGTCGAAAATTAAATGTTAAGTCAGCAATACTTTCAAATACCACTTCTTCCTGTTGCATTCATCTTCAGAACGATATAGCCATAAAAATAGTCTTATGGGGGAAATATTTTGTCCCCATTGTAGCTCAGAAAGAGTAGAATTCATTTGAATGAAAGTTTAAGCAATTGTGTTGAAGTTTCCTAATGTGTTGTTTTATTTCTGATGTTTTTTGTTTTTGTTTTGAGCTTTGTAGGCTTCTTTATTTTGTCCACAAGATATCAATAAAATGGGACAAAATTCGATTAAGAAAAGAAAAGGGAACTAATAGGAATTGTGTCGAAGTTTCCTAATGTGTTATTTTGTTTCTGGTGTTTTTTTTAGAGTTCGAGCAATATAGATTATAATAAACTTTAAATTAGTCAAGAAATAAATAAATTGACGAATAGTTATAACATACATTATATGAAATCATGACATGAAAACAGTGTTTGGAGATGCGATTTCACGCTAATTTCATCTCATGATTTCATATCATCACATGAAATTCCAAATTCACCGAAAATTATGATTTGAGATTTTTCAAATACAAAAATTAACTCTCAAGTTTATATTTTATAAAAAAAAATCCACATTTAATTTACATATATCTACTAGTCATTTGTTTCGAATGTAAATAAAATTTAGAATTCATATCATTACTTTTTAAATTATTTATATCTCATATAACGATTATTCTCGCCAATATAAATTTATTTTTACTTCAAATCAATTCTTAGTTTACCATTTATACTCACCAAATTCATTATTTTTTATCATATTTATTACTACTTCATTCAAATCAATGTTTAATAATAATAGAATATTTATCATTATATTGAGTGGACAAGACTAATCATTGTGGCATTGATTGAAAAAATAATTTTCTTAGCTACTAACAACTAATGTTCAATTTTATTTTTTTATTAATATCAATAAATGTCGTATTTTTTAAAAATAACTTTGTGATAATGTATTATCCAATTTTATATTTTATTTATTTATTTGGTAAGATTGCATAAAGGATTGAAATAAATTTAATAGTTTTACAACTTACGGGGTTTTAATGTTTATAAGAAAACATACGGTATAAAAAAACTCAAATTGCATGTCCAAACTAAACTTTAACTTCATCTCATAATTTCATATTATGATTTCATATCACATGATCAAACGGGAGGATGAAATTACCATATGCTTCAAAAAAAAATTAAACAACCTTTTTATTAATTGCACAAAAATAAAAGCACGATTTATATCTATTTTATTCTCTCCAAATCTAACTTGTAGTTTCAACTTCCAAATAAATTATTTAAGCTTTTAAGGTACGTTTGGTATGGAGCAAAATATTTATATTTATTTATTTATTTTTGCATTTAATTGGTCAAAAGTGTTTTGCATACTGTTTGGTAAGTAAAAAGTATTTTTATATAGTGAGATAAAGGCTTACCATCAAGATTTATAATGAGATGGATAGAGTTAGGGTTGCGTATCGGTTGGTTCGGTTCGGTTTTGAAGTATATCGGTTTGATTTATTGGTTATCGGTTTGTAGAGATGCAAAACCGTTATAGAACCATTAAGATATTGTCTTATCGGTTATTGGTTTATCGGTTTAACCGTTAAGATTTGACACAAAAATAAATTAATAAAAAATCACTTCGAAACAAGGTGACAAATTGAATGAATCATGTACATGAATTCACATGTTGCATCTTGCTCAAAAGCAAACACTTTTACATTATAGAATAACCAAGATTATGAGATAGCCAGAAATAAAAGTAGAAAACTAAACTCTAAGTCAAGGACTTTATATACAAAATGGTATAAATATAATTATTTAATTTACTATTGGGTTATCGGTTAACCCATTAAGAAAAAACCTCAAACCGTTAAGAACCGATAACCCGATAACAAAAAAAATCAAAACCGTTATTTGAACCGCTAAACCAATAACCCATTACTGATACACTAATAATTCTTTTTCGATTCGGATCATCGATTTTAGTTCGGTTTTGAACAGTCCTAAATAGAGTCTCTCTATTTCTAACTACAAACTTTTTGGATCCGAATCTAAAATGAAAAAAAGAAAAAAAAAACTCATGATATAGTGTATTTTTCCTTTTAATTAGCCTCATACAACACAAATTAAAGTTAATCGAGTCAATTCATTCTTAATATCCTGAATGATATATCAAAGATTGAAATCCTCGATTATATATGAATCCTCAAGTGTTGTAGTTAATGGCTGCATTCGAATTATAGACGAGATTAATGATTGTAACAAAATAAAGTGTGTGTACTAATTACTATGTACTAATATTCAATAAATGTGTATTTCTGTTCCAAAATTAAGCATCTTGATATTTTAATTTTTCGTATATTTACTTCTTTATATTTGATTTTCTATGATATCAAATTTTCCGTATATTTACTTCTTTATATTTGATTTCCTATACTTCCTTCACATGAAGCTTTCTCCTTTCACACTTGTTATCAAATTCTCTCTCAAACCCACACACACATTTACTAATTATTATTCGAGCTAATAGCATTTTTGGTCTTTTAATTATTAATAAATTTGACTTTTATTTAATTGAAACATGCAAATTTTAATTTAATTGGCTTGTAAATATTTACAAATATATTATGATGATAAATCGTTTCAACACTTATTAATACTAAATTAACCAACTTTTAGCTATTATTAAGAAGTCTTATGATTAATCAAATAACATAGATTTTTAATATCTTACATTCTTTTAATAAATTTGGAAATCGACCTATTAAGAATTTCATATTTCAATCATTTTAATTTGCTCAATGTATGGCTATTGTCAAATAGTTGACTTATGTTTCAAAGGAACCTGTTATATTTTAACCAATAAAAGACGATAAGAAGACAATCAGAGTAAACTATCCCGGAATATCTAGATAGGACGTTTGCTAACTATGATGGTCACAACTTTACCTCGAAGCAACCGTATAACATTTTTCATGTACCCACACACACTCAAACATTCTACTTATACTTGAACCCACTTTATATCCCATGCAATCGTACAACATTTAACAAAACTTATTTATTTTATTTTAGAGGGACGGATAATGAATTATGTCTGATTAGTTATAACTATTCAATATCACTAAGAAAATAGGTTTGAACAATTATTTAATTATAAATATTAATTTTTTTTGTTTTGAAAAATTAACTAACATCTATGAAAGCAATAAAAACTATCAACTAAAAAGAATGAGTTGACTTCACAATTAAGGAAGGAGGTCTAGAGTTATGATTTTCCCAATTATCCAATTTTTTCTTGCTACGTTAGCTATAATCTCGCCAAACTAATCTTTATCAATCATTTATATTCTTGTGTTACAAATATCTCTTGATCAAGTGTAGTAAATTCCTAGCGTTATTCTCTCGAATGAACAACAATTAACCTTTTAATCTATTTACTTAGATTGTGTCAACATTTTGTCATTTCTAATCTTCACTTTTAAATCTCAATCATTAATCTATTAATACTTCAAAGTGACGTTGTTCAATTAATACCTAATTTCAAAATCTCTCTCGAGAATAATAAGATATAATGGCACCATTAATGGTTGGTCAATCAATTAATACTATGTAAAGAAACGCACATAATAAACGCATAACAATTTTAATAATGATCAAATAATGACAAAAGAACACATAAAGTCTTTATAATAGATAATTATATGCATTTTTAATGTCATTATAACAATTACCATTATACTTGTAAAATGAAAATAATAATAATTTGTGGTTTACTCTCTATCCTTTTAATTTGTGTACTCTTTATATCCCAAAGAAAATAACACTAGAATTGTTTATTATTTAGATGTCAAATAACTTTTTTAACTCAATTTTTCAATTACATGAAAAAAAAAATTTAACTATAAAAGTTTTAATTAATATTACTCTTGTTTCTCCCCACACAACCCCATTTTTAAAAGAATTTAAAAGTTGATATCTTCATTTTCATCACTTTTATTTTCTTCTTTTAAATCTATTTTGATATTTGTTATTGACTCCAATGATTTTTCAGAAATAATTTCTCTACCTTCACGAGATAGAGATAAAATCTGCATATATCATACGTCATCAATCTCTACTTGTAAAATTATATTGGGTATATTATTGTTAATTCTCATAATCTATAAAGGTGTTCTTTTTGGGATTGAAATAATTGAAAACTAAACTAATGGTTGACTGGTGACTACCAGTCAAACTCTTTATTCCACATGGTTGTCTCTCATTGGCTGGTCAAAGTTGAAAATTCACATAATTTGAGAATTGGGCCTTACCACCTAAAGCAAGCCCAGCCCACTTAAAATCCTTAAAATGGAAAAAAAGGAATAGGCAACAAGGAACAATAGCACTTTGGTCCTTCAATTATTAATAAATTTTATTTTAATTCTTATAATATTTGATAAAGCAAATTTAACTCTTAATTAATTGAAATGTGTATTTTTGAATTCCTTAGGTATGAAATATAATATAGAGGAACTTTCACATATAGCCACTCAAAAATAGCCTAATTACTCTCCATAGCTATAGTTTGATAATTACAATTCGTAGCTACATGTTATAGGAAGGAGAGAGGTGAGCTAGACTGGGAGAGAGAGGCGAGCGAGAGAGGGCAAAGAGTGGGAGAGAGGTGAATTGTATATGTATATCGGTTAGATAATTGTATATTATACATATGCATTGGTATATATGGCAAGCGAGATTGGGAGAGGGAGGAGAGAGGCGAGCGAGATTGGGAGAGGGAAGAGAGAGGAGAGCGAGACTAGGAGAGGGAGGAGAGAAGCGAGCGATAGAGGACAATAATTTGTATACTTCGCATCTCGTTTGTATAATTCGCAGGTACCTTTGTATAATTCCCGTGTTTTTGTATAATTGAGTAATATAAAGTCTGAAATTATACAAATATAATAAAACTCGAAATAACAAATTGATACAAACATAATTATATGAACTTTAAACAATTATACAAAATATATTATACAAATTACATTATATAAATCATATTATACAAAATCCAAAAACTACACGTTTATACAAACTTTAAAAAGTTATATATAAAAAAATTGAATGTATATGATGACAAAACTGAAAAACCAAAGGAAATCATCGTCATATACAAATACAAAAAATCGTATACAAATACAAATCAAACAAAGAATTGTTAACTTCAAATTATACAAATGTGACGAATTATACATATACAAACGTGGCTAATTATACAAACTCAAGTCAGCCCACATAATTAGTGTATAATATTAGTCGCGAGTGGTAATTATAGCAAACTATAGCTATGATGAGTAATTAAGTATTATAAGTTTGCTTAACCGCGTAATTTTCTCAATAATATAACACATGA
The DNA here is from genome assembly GCA_029582245.1 of Solanum etuberosum. NCBI lineage: Eukaryota > Viridiplantae > Streptophyta > Magnoliopsida > Solanales > Solanaceae > Solanum > Solanum etuberosum. The sequence continues at coordinate 89,264 of JAJONR010004147.1, forward strand.
GTAATTGAGTGATGAACAATTGATAATCATAATATATTTGTAAATATTCACAAGTGAATGGATCAAAAGTGCATAGTCTAATTTAACTGAAAGTCAATATATTTAGTCAAATATACAAATAACTAAAATCACAATTTATTAATAAATGAAGGATCTCAAGTTTTATCATCATTTATATAGTGTGTCTATGAAAGTCTACTAAATTCTTTCTTCAGTCATTATAAGATTTCTAAAATTGTCTAGGTCCAATAATTATAAATATACCTAAAAAAAATAACTTTAATGTAT
>JAJONR010004148.1:0-88422 GCA_029582245.1 Solanum etuberosum
TATATATATATATATATATATATATATATATATATATATATATATATAATTATTATTATTTTAATAGATATTTAGAGATCGTTTGGTTATTGATTAGAGTAGAGTCCGTGTATTAAAATTTGCATAATTTTATACATTATTATTTGATTATAAAAATGATAAAAGGATAATCATCATATACAATCTAGCATAAGTATAATATTTGGTTGCCTTTCCCCCCTCTTTATATAAGGTATACCATTGTAAATACAATATCTGAATTATATTTCTTTTTCTTCGTATAATTAATTTATACATAAGTTATTCGTCTTTTAAGAAAATTGACTTACATATAATGTACATTAATCTATAACAAATATAATAAACTCCCAAACTTTTTTAATTTTTTTTTTATATATGAAGTTGTTTGAGGTTAGAGGCGTACATGCAACTTATATTAGGGAGATTAAAGGCATGCATGAAGGAGCCGAAACTTGGAGAAGACTCAAAACACTTTCCAATCGCTATTGGGTTTCAACACAGAAAAAATTCTTAGCCTATTTTTTTTTTGTGATGGATGAACAGATGTTGCATATCCAAAAGGAGATGCTATGATGTATGCTATTTACATATGACATAATATTAATTAATGAAATATGTGGTGGAGTCGATGATAATTTGGATTAAAGACAAATTATGGAGTTCAAATTGTTCAAATTGAGCAGGACTAAAACAAGAGCTTGAAGTGCAAGTTCAGTGACATGACTCACATGACATATATGAAAGTGAGGATTTTGACACATAACTTATATCCACACAATGAGGAAGTTTCAAGTATCTCATTTTAGTAATTCAGGAAAATAAGGAGATTAGTGGTGTTATTACACATTGTATTGGAGGGAGTGGATGAAATGGAGGCTCGCTTCTAGTGGATTGTGATAAGTACGTTCACTATTACTTAAAGATAAGTTTTGTAAAATGATTGTTAGACCAACTATGTTGTATGTGGAAGAATGTTGATCGGTCAAAAACTCACACATCTTGAAAATAAAAGTAGATAATTTAAAGATGTTAAGATGGATGTGTGCACATGTTATAAGAGAAAAAAACTTAAAAAATATAGATATTCAAGATAAGTTGGACGTGGTCTTTATGGTGGATAAGATGATGGTGGTGGACTGAGATGGTTCAGACACGAGAAAAGGAGATGCACAATTGCCTAGCGAAGAGATAAATTAAAATAATATTAAGGAGAAGTGACTAGACACAACATGACAGATACGCAACTTATTAAAAAATACATAATCCTAAAAGGAGGATATGGATATCGACAATTAGAGGGAAATATTCTTATTACACTCCAATAATCTCCTTGTTCGATTTTGTAATTATTACATATTGTTTCTTTGCTTTAGATATTGTATCACTTATTGTTGCCAATATTCTCTTCTTCTTTATGTTTTACATAACTTTTTTACTATTATATTTTCTTTTCATACTTATTTTTTATATGTTTTACTTAAATTGTGGGTTTATTGAAAATAACATTTTTATCTTTACAAAATAAAAGCAAGGTTATATATACACTATTTTCTTCAAATCTCACTTAAAAAATCATACTGAATATATTATTACGGTATATTTTGAAATCATCTAATTGCTATTTAAAATTATTATGGTAAATTTTTTTTACCTTATATATTCTAAAATCAAAAAATAAATACCATTGAGCTGGTCCTTTGTGCATTATTTAGGATAAGGAAGAAAATCTATTGAAAATGACAACTCAATATTAGGTTTTACATACACTTGACAAGTGCATGGCTAAGGATAGCACATCATCTCTTCACATAATGTGTCCTTTCCAATTATCAAAAAAACTTCTTATTTGGTTTGATCATTTTATTTTTACTATATACTTTTTGCTAGGTGAATATCTGCCTAATTTGAGGTATTTTTTTATAAATTTAAATGATATGATAAGATATTAGACCTTTGGGTAACGTTTACGAGTTTAAGTTCATTGTGTCTAATAAAATCTTTTAGTTTGTTGAAAAGAGATTTTTACATCGTGATTCAAAAGGTTTAGAAATTGTTAAAAAATAAATAAAAAGAGGATCATTTACTAAATATTTGTCCCAAAAATGAACAATCGGCACATTTTGTCTGAATACGTGTCACTTACGATCGATTAAAAGGAAAACGTTCGGATATTTTACCATCCCACGGCTCGAAGACTAACATTTGGTTATATTTTAGGTGAAGAAATTCTATTCATTTCACCACAAGTTTTAATGGTGTAGAAGTAATTATTCGTCTTGGAAACACAATGTCATTGATACCCTTCATCGTCTCGATAGGGATAGACGGGCCTGCCTCATTGCGAGTCAATACCTAAATAGTCGTATTATTGCAACGACAAATCAAACAAGAATCTTGATGAGCAAATTACATCTACTACAATAATATTTGCTTACCTCGGTTAATTCGTTGAATATTACTATCTCTCATCAACACAGGTTCAACCGATGCTTGCACTTAGTGCAACAACTTCGAAGGGTAAAGATTGGGAAACCATTGGAAGGCCAAGATACCATTTTTGTCTGCATGAGCCTCAACACCTTTCTGAACGAATTATATGCTAACAAATTCGTTCACTAAGGTGCAGGTGCAAATGCAGATAAAAATATGTCTCTTGTTTACAGAAATATGTCTACATTAGGATGAAGCGTTAGTAGATATAATAGCAAATATGATGAAAATAAGACTCGAATATAATAGATCTGGACACCTAGCATGAAAGAGCCTTCATATTCTCACAACCTCCCACACACATATATGTAATAACTATTGGCATTGAGTGTTGGTATTATTTATAATTATTGATGTGGTGAATTCTTGGGATTTGATGTGGGCTCAAATAGATGTAAGCTACACAACAAATCAAACACGTGAAGAGATGAAATAAATAAAAAACAAAACAAAAAACATAGGATATAAACGTTTCATTCAAGAAAGAAGCTTCTAGTTGTATAGTTCAAAAATAGAAGTTGATTGCTCCACCTTTAATTAACGGTCTTGAGTTCGAATCAAGAATATGAAAAAAGTTATGTTACGGAACATTTCCCCACTTAAATGGACTTACACGATATGATTTGAATACGTGGGAATTCAATACGAATATCGGACGCTGAAAAAAAAAAAAAAAAGTTTGAATGGTTAGACAGAAGCCACGTGCTGAATAGGCTTGGGCAGATACTGTTTATTCTTGGTGACCAATGATATAATGACACGTGGTCTGACCAAATGCAGGCACTAACTCCACCTGAAGTGCCTCGGTCTGTCTAGTGGAATGGTAAGTAATGCAATTTTCAACCAAACTGTGAGTAAATGGAAATCAAATATGGATAAAGAATTTAAACTTGATGAATTCAATCGTGATTTTTCACGTATATTTATGTTTTGTATGAACACTGCTAGATTCAGTTCAACGCATTGTTGCATTGATCTTCTGCGACACTTAACCATTGAGTCGAACTCTGAGAATGAAAGATCTTTATCACGAGGTGTAATGGAATGTTTGAAACCTTTCTGCCATTAACTAAAGGTCTCAAAGTTTGAAACTTGGGAAGGTAAGTCTTAATGGATAGTTAAACCCAAGGCGGAGGTAGAGGGGATTGAGTCTCTCTACCTCTATTGAACAGTCAGCAACTTTCTCCACCAAACTCGATGGATAATGAATCTGCCTAGTTTTTCTTTACTTAAATACTATACTTTTGACTGAAATAATGTTTAGTAATGGAAGTACAAGAAAGAACAGATAGTAACAAACAGTACAAAAAAGAAGAAGTAATGGAAGTATCAAGAAATAACAAATAGTAACAAAAATGACAGATAATAACTGTACTACAACAAGATAATATGATAGTCGAAGTACAAAAAACAACAGATAGCAACAAAAATCGAAGGACAAGAAACTACAAGAGTAATACCATGACTACTAGTATCGATGGACAACAAGACAATGCTCTCCAACCTACTGACCTTCTACCCTTATCCGTATCCTCCACAACCTCCTCTAAGGTCATACCCTCGTAAGCTGAAACTACTTTTATCATAATCTCTACGGAATATAGACTGAATCTATGTACAAGAAAATTTTCTACCAGACTAACAGTGGACAGAAGTAATTACTCTTCTAATTTATTAGATATTAGCATCACCTTGGTGATACATATGACATGAACAAGACACAGATTACCTTTTTGGGGAAAACATGAAAAATAAGCTAATAAATACCTTGAAGCAGGAAAAGATGCATACAACAAACTTGATTCTTCCTCATAGTAATTGCTGGTCTTAGGAAACACATTGAAATACACGTTCACCTGCAACACCAACATATATCAAAGATATATTAGGTAGGTTATCGAACAGCAATCTCTAGGTAGCCAAACTACATATTCGAGTAGATTATCCAGTCCTCCCTAAAGAAAAACACATAGATGTGCTAAATTTCTCACTAAAGCATACCAATGCTCCTCTCCACAACTATTAGATGTCACATAATCCATCACTCCAAGCAATAATCACAAGCACCAATTGACACATGCACAAATTAATCTTTAATGATCAACAACCGATTTGGGTAAAAGAAGGAACCATCAACAACCAGTGTTCGTCCAGCAAATTGGGATATTCAAGTGATTTGATTGATTGGCAGCATAGGCGTGATAAGGTTCAAGTTAGATGAACAGGAAAGTAAGGTTTGAGAGATGAAAAGGTGTGACCATGCACCACTGCTCAATTTGTGAGTAACTGGAAAATAAGAAGCAATCTTCCCATTTAAATGTAAGTTTCAAGTCTTGTAACAAAATCAGCATTAAGGAAGAGGTTAAATGTGAAGCATGCACAACAGCACTAGAATTTAGAATTGAATTGAAGGCCATGATTCGTAAAACTACTCTAATCATTTGTGTAGCATGGGTCTACTCTGATCCAACAAATTTAGAAGTAACAGAAAAGAAAGCTAGGTTGTAATGGATGTGCATTTCGTTAATTTCTTTGAAAAAGATTGTTCAGATATAATTTAAAGCAATAAACAAAAGAGAAGATAGAAATGCTAATATATTGGATTATTATCAAGTAACACACAAGCCATAAGTTGTTTTACTTTAATAATTCGATTATAGATGTCCAGCCCATAAATGTTTTAAGTTGCTTAAGAAAGAAAGAAACCACTAGCATCTGAAAACATGTCAGATTTTCAAACATGAGGACTGCTGAACCATCTTGTCAATTATCACAATTAGGACGTATATCCGCGACATACACATAATGAGTACCAATTTGGCCACATCGCCCAACATGACATTACAGAAAAACCAGTTGGAAGTGTTTAAATAATATAGACGATACTATTTTAGTAATGGAACCTAAACATTGAGAAACAAACCATACCATCAGTGTTTGAGATGTTATGTACAAGACTCAATAATGTCTTCTAGGGAAAAACAGGTCTTGCTCATACGTTGGTCACCAAAAACTAAACTTTTTCTATCAGCACCAATCCATATATCACAATAGAAGAGACTTGGTCAGCACAGGGATGGGATCTAATTTTCAGGAGATTGTTGGGTAATTGGGAAGTGGAAAGGGTGGTTGAACTACTAGAAAGGGTAGAAAATTTTACAGGGACGATCACTGCTCCTGACTCCATCAGATGGAGGCACAATGAAGATGGACATTTCTTAGTAAATAGAGTATACAACAGGGGTTTATCTTAGATGACAGGAAGTTTTAAAGGCCCCTTGGAAAACTATATGGAAAAGCATGGCACCAATGAAGCATGTCTCACGCATGAAACACTTCAGAGGAGGAAAATCCAGATAGCATCTAGATGCTCTTTATGTATGGAGGCAGCAAAAACTAGCAGTTACTTATCCCTTCATTGTAAGGTAACATCTCCAATCTGGGCACTCTTTTTTTGTCTGGCTAGGGAGGATTGGACAATGCCAGAACATAATGCACACTTACTAAGCTGCTACATCAGAAGGGGTGGAATGTAAGAGCGAAAAAAAAAGTGGTGGAAAACGATACCAGCCTGCAGTTGGTGGAACATATGGAAGGAGAGAAATGAAGGATTTCAAAGGCAGATCTAATTCCATTCAAAATATCAAATGGAATTGTATTACCACTCTATGTTTTTGGTGCAAAGAACAATGTAATCACACTTTTTTTATGGTGGCCAGCATTAAGGGTATGCTGAGGAATACATTAATTACAAAACTCCTAAGAAGTCCACTATCTGTACTTCAGTTGAAATGTTGGATTGTCAACTGTACTCCTAAGAAGTCCACTATCTCTATTCCTCAGCATTAAGGGATTGTTAACTTTATCTTTTAGCGCCCACATTTTATTTACCCCTATGCATACTTGTAGAATAGAGATTGTCAGTCAAGATCATAGATATGATTACACATATCATATCCTTGCAAGATCTTGAAGTCTATAACTTTGAAACGAGATTTTTCACATAATCACATGGAAACAGTAGTGGAGATCTCAAGAGTTCTTAGTTATGCTAGGCATTGTGGAGGAGATTTCCAGGACAATATAAACTTATAGAATCTCAACTGCATCTGAAGTGGCTTAAGAACCTAAGGTGGTTGGTCCAAAATTCTTTTTGTTATCACTTATTCCCCACAAAATACAACTATCACATTCCCAATTTGAAAGGAATAAATTTGGAGTACTACAAAGAGAATATAAAAAATAAAGCATCAACATGGCTGAAATCTATTCTAAATACTTATGCAAACTCAAGACAAGATACATATAAGATTAGAAAATATAAAACATGCAAGAAAGAGAAGCAAACCCAAAAGCATTTTATGCATATACTGATGAGGTATATTAAACTGAGAAAAGTCAATCATCTAAGAATTAAAAAGAAATAGATCAAGAATACTCACAGTTGAATATAATTTGCACTATCCACCTACATCCATGTACAGAATTACAAAGTTTTCTCAAAAGTTCAGGGTAAATGTTGCTTCAGATCAAAGAATAAACACAAGAGAATGGAAGGTGTCAATTTTATCTTATGAATTTAGCGCCCACAAATATCAAACAATATCCTGTTAAGAGTTAAAATTAAGTCCTTTTGACATGGACTAAGTTTAGAGAGGTTATCAATACACAACCAAAAGACTCAAAACTAGATATATTTTTTTGGCGAACTCCATACTTTGATTTTCAAAATACATCAATTTTATGGAGTGCCAGACGTAAATCGACCTGTGCCAATTAAGTTGAACATTCTTGTTTCATACCCAAGTGACGTTTGGGTAAATACTTACCCACACCAGGTGTTTATACAAATCAAGTATGTTAACCTTGGTAGTTAAAACTTAGAGTGAGAATGCATACAACTTAACCACGATAACGTGGTGAACGTATATATGGACACATTCAGCGATGCAATGCCCAAGGCTGGCGTGGGAGTGAGGCTTAGTGCACATGTCATCCAAAAGAAAGGAAGTTTCAAGTATCTTGGGTCTATTATCCAAGAAAATAGGGAGATTGACAATGGTGTCACACATCGTAATGGTGCAGGGTGAATGAAATGGAGGCTCGCATCTGGAATATTATGTGATAAAAAGATGCCACCAAAACTTAAGGCAAGTTCTACTAAGTGGTTAAGACAAACTATGTTGTATAGGGCGGAGTGTTGGCCAGTCAAGAGCTCTCATATTCAGAAGATCAAAGGTTGTGGAGATGAGGATGATGCGGCAGATCTGTGGGCATATTACGAAAGATAGGACTAGAAATGAAGATATTCAGGACAAGGTAGGAGTGGCCTCCATAGAGAAAAAAATGCAGGAAGCGAGACTGAGACGATTCGAACATGTGAAGAGGAGATGCATGGATGCGCTAGTTCTGAGGTGTAAATTTTTTTGGCTATGGATGATTTCAAGAGAGGTAGAGATAGACCAAAAAAGTATTGGTGAGAGGTGATTAGACAAGACATGACACAGTTGCACCTTACCAAGGACATGACCTTAGATAGGAGGTGGAGCAGTGTTATCAAAGGTACACTTTAAGCGCGCTTAAGCCCTGAAGAGAGACTCAAAACATGTTGAGCGCTTCAGCTTGCTTGATGTGCGTTTCAATGTCGTCATCAAAGCTCTAAGACATACTTTTCCTTCTGAATGAGCATTTCTTAAAGAGGCCACGCTAAACCATTGATATTTCAATTTATCATAAAAACAATCAATTTCTTTATCTATTTGCACCTTTTCTCAATAAAACCGATGCTTTATTCGCGCTTAAAGCCCCTATGAAACTTAAGAGCTTTATTGCGCTTTTCACTTTTGATAACACTGTTGTGGAGGACACGAATTAGGGTAGAAAATTAGTAGGTAGTAGAGTGTTGTCTCGCTTATCCTTCCATACTAGTAATCGTAGTATTTCTCAAGTAGTTTCTTGTCCTTCGATTTCTGTCATCTACTGTCTCTTGTACTTCGATTATCACACTATTTTGTTGTAGTTACTGTTCTTTTATTTTAAAATGCTTTTTATAGTTTTTGTCATGATTTCTTCACTTTTATTATTGTTTTTCTTTTTGATATGCTTTTCCTTGAGCCGAAGGTCTACCGAAAACAACCTCTCTACTTTCCAAGGTTAGAGTAAGGTTTACGTACACTCTACTCTTTTTAGACCCCACTTGTGGGATTAAACTGGGTATGTTGTTGTTGTACATGTCTTGCATTCATTGGTTTGGTGCAAACACCCAGCGTAAGTAAGTTTTTACCATGACGTTTGTCACAAATAGATTAAAGTTGCTTATAACTTTCAACTTAACAACCTTTTGGTGTAAGAAAGTTGACAAATTGAGTAACCAAATTAGCTAATTTAACCAACAATTTATTGCCCTAAACAAACTCGGACATAGCATAACTTTAGAAATTTATTGCAATCAACAAGTGGGACATATTTAAACCAAACTTCCTACTTTCTAAAGAATTACTGACAACCATGATATAATTAGGAAAGTCACCCTTCATAATGTAATTTATAAACATTTAAATAAAGCCAACCACTTACTAACATATCCATCATGACTTGGAACTGCAAGTATCCCACACAAGAATCGACAATTTAGATGACATTCCAAGAGTTGATGACGGTGTTAGCCTTGGATGTGCTCAAAACGTGTTATGTTCTATATTCACATGATTCCAAACTATGTGTGGCGTCTTTGAGGCTAAATTTATGCATCACTTCATGGTTCTACATCCAGAAAAAACAGAGTTAGGCCAGCTGTAAAGAACTTCAAAGCGAACTTTGCAATTTTCATTTATTTGATAGTATGCTTTTGAAAGCAATCAGTGAAGTCGGTGACAGGATAAAACGACGTAGTCCTATTAAGATAATTATTTTATTTCTGATTCAGGTCAAAATTACCACTAATACTCTCAAAAAAGAAAGCATGAAAATCAGAGTAACTTAGGAGCTAATAAAAGTATATAGGCAATAGTGAGAGAAGATGACAAGTTATACTAAAGACTCGAGGAGTTAAGAAGCATTTTGGCGAAATTCAGATGAAATTTCTTTCACGCTTCTCTTTAGATACGTAAATAGATATAATCATTCAAAACTTAATCTTTATTATCGAATACAAAGGTTTAACATGTATATTTATGTTTAGATCCTCCAACAGCATTGTCGGAGGGAAAAGCCAAACCTCCAGCTAGCACAGTGATACGTTGCAGCAGCTTCATTGCATGTAGACCGTGTGTCTCTCACATGAAAGAACTTTATTTAAATGGATTACTCAATCTACGACACCACTCCAGCTCATCTCCATTTATCATCGTCACCTTCACCACAATCACACTTCATCTTTATTTAAAGCAGCAAAACCTGCATCCTAAATTTCACTGCAATTTCCCTCCATCTCTATGTACTTGCAAGGGCAAGTTCGTTCCTTTCAACCCAAAGTGCTCTGCTCCCTTACTAAACTCTGAATTCAGGCCGAGCACAAACCATGAGAAATCTCGTTTTCCAAGATCCTGGGATCAGAGTAAGCACAAATACTACTCAAAGTCTAAATCATGCTTGGGAGCGAATACGAGTTCCAGTAGTAGTGCCTGCTCTACACCTTGCAATGTATATATGCATAGCCATGTCCGTCATGCTATTTCTTGAGCGTATTTACATGGCAATAGTGATAGCAGGGGTCAAGTGCTTTGGAAAGAAAAGATATACCAAGTATAAGCTCGAGTCCGTAAAAGAGGACCTAGAGAAAAACAAAAACTACCCAATGGTGTTGGTCCAAATTCCTATGTTCAATGAAAAGGAGGTACATACCTTACTTGAGTACATGTCTTTTCTGATCAAGTTCCAGAGATTTAAAGTTATGCATAAATGATTATTGTTTAGCTTTGTGTTTCAGTTTTTCTTAGAAGAAACTACGAATATGCCTGTTTCCATCGCCCTTTCTTTTTTCTGATCAGTGGTTATATTTTTTCCATCTTGAGAGTAATTTTTAGAGAATAAATCACAAACATACAATGATCCCAAAACTGAAATAAATTTAGTGAATCAGAAAAAAGAAAATACAATTTCATTTCTCACAACCACCAATAATCAAAAACCTAGAAACAACACAGAGCGTACAACCATATCCTAGTATCAAGTGAAATTTCATGGGAGGATTTTACCTTCAGTGCTAGAGGAACAATATTTGTTCATCTCTCACCCTTCCCCTTTACAGCTTGCCCATACCCGGACCATCCAGAAAAGAATTACAAAAATAAAATTACACCAAAAATATCGGAAATTTCTTAGATGAACAGATAGATGCCAAGAGATTACTCCCTTCTCATACAAATCCCGAACCATTAGTCAGACTTTACTGATTAAGCTAACAAAACTTTTGTCATGATATATACCTAAGCTTTTCCCTGTAGAGTACTGCTACAAAACCATGATTTTAATAGCAAGAGACCAAATAGTTTAAATAGATCTAAAAGGTCAATGTTAATTGGCCAACAAGGTCAAACCAAGATGTAAGTTAGGACATTGAAAGGAAGGAAGGTTATTGTCCATCTGTTTATAAATTCCAAAAGGAGTAAGATAGTTTATGGACATTTTTCACCAGTAGAATATACCCACTAATTTGACTGATGGGCAGAAATTATAGATTTATGTTAATCATCCAACACAGTTAAAGACTTGTACATAGCTTAATAAAAAGATAAACTACAATAAGCATCAAGAAACCAATGGAAATAAATCTAGATATTTTCTGCAGTTAGAAATATAAGTTTAATAATATATCAATAGCATATTGACTGCAAGGCTCTAACCTCTACCTTAGTCAAATGAGGAACAATATTTAGGAGCATACAAAATAAAGGCACTGATTTTTGTGCCTTGCTCCTGATCAAAGAGGATTAAAAGTAGACAACAAGAAAAACACATTTGAAATTAGTCCCAACAAGAAGCGCATATGAATATGGATATGAACTTTCTCTACAAAATAAGAACTATTATCATCTTATTTTTTATTATCAGATTATCATCTTATTGTTCTTTATCAGGTTTACAAGCTCTCAATTGGAGCTGTATGTGGCTTGTCATGGCCATCAGATAGGCTTGTAGTGCAGGTTCTTGATGACTCCACCAACGAAGTCTTACGGGTATCTCTTTCAACTCAACTCTATCTGAGAGAAACTTAAGAATCTTCTGAATTTCAACTAATGTTTGAGAATATAATTGCAGACATTAGTGGACTTGGAATGTCGAAAGTGGATAGAGAGAGGGATAAATGTGAAATACGAAACAAGAAACAACAGGAATGGCTACAAAGCTGGTGCTCTCAAGGAGGGTCTAAAGAAGCAGTATGTTGATGACTGTGAGTTTGTTGTGATCTTTGATGCAGACTTTCAGCCTGAAGAAGACTTTCTTTGGAGGACCATACCATATCTTCTCGACAACCCAGAACTGGCTCTGGTTCAAGCCAGATGGAAATTTGGTAAGGCCAAAAACTGCATTATGTCCATACACACACTGAATAATTGGTCATGACGTCAAAAACAAACAAAATTAAAGGTGTTTGGAAGAGGTAAAAATTAATAAATAGCGGATTACTATATTTATGATAATAAACTTTGATTGTATCAGTTTCATGATAAGAGGATTCTTTTATGTGTTTCTATCTCACTCAAAGAACTTGTCATGAAAAGACTTATCTAAAAATCAATTCAGAAAAGCGTCCTTAATCTATTTAAAAGGCAATTCATACATAGAGAAAGAATTACCAGCTTCAGTCGTATTTCTGGTTCTTTCTTGGTTATTAATGTAGTGAAAATCTTTCCACAGTCAATGCAGATGAATGTCTGATGACTCGACTTCAAGAGATGTCATTGGACTATCATTTCAGTGTTGAGCAAGAAGTTGGCTCGTCCACATGTTCATTTTTTGGGTTCAATGGTAAACAAAGAGTCAGATCTCACTCCATATACAGGCATTCAACAGCTAGACATTATTTTAAGAATGTAATTAGCTTTTTGGATTGAATTGTAGGGACTGCTGGCGTGTGGAGAATTCGAGCAGTGAATGATGCTGGCGGCTGGAAAGACAGGACCACAGTAGAGGATATGGATCTTGCAGTCAGGGCTAGCCTTAAGGGTTGGAAATTTTTGTTTGTGGGCGACTTAGCTGTGAGTTCATAACTTCAATCTTCTTATTTATGGAAATGACTACAAGCCTCTATGTATCAGATGCCTAACATAGTTCATTTAGGTCAAGAACGAACTCCCAAGTACCTTCAAGGCTTATAGATTTCAGCAGCACCGCTGGTCATGTGGCCCAGCTAACCTCTTTCGCAAGATGATTAAAGAAATCATCCTTTGTGAGGTATCACTATTTTTAAAAAACTATTTATACTATTAATAAAAGTTTTTTTGTCAACAAGTCACACGTCACACCTTTTCTTTTAAATGCAGCGTGTATCAGTATGGAAGAAGTTTCATCTCATCTATGGTTTCTTCTTTGTGAGGAAGATTATCGCACACTGGGTTACGTTTTTCTTTTACTGTGTCGTCATTCCAGCAACTATCTTGGTGCCTGAAGTCCATCTTACAAAGCCTCTAGCTATATATCTTCCAGCAACTATTACCATTCTTAATGCCGCTTGCACACCAAGGTATGTGAACTCACGAAACTGAACTCAGAAATCGTCTTTTTGTTTTTCAGTTTCATATTTTTCAAGCACAATAATTTAATACAGCTTAATCTGGTTACCACGCAGATCTTTCCATCTTCTTGTATTCTGGATCCTATTTGAGAATGTCATGTCTCTCCATCGATCCAAGGCAGCAATAATAGGACTCTTGGAAGCCAGCCGAGTAAATGAATGGGTTGTAACTGAGAAGCTGGGGAACACGATGAAGCAAAAGTACAGTGCCAAGGCATCAAAGAAACCAAGATCGAGGATAGGTGAAAGGTAATTATTATATTATTAACAGTTCTCTCAGTCCCTAGGAAGTTGGTTAAACATAAAAGTATTCTCTATCCTGCAAATTTCTGACTGTAACCTGCACTATGGTTTGCAAACAGGATTCACGTCTTAGAGCTGCTAATGGGAATGTATATGCTACACTGTGCTATATACAACATGCTATTTGGAAATGACCACTTTTTCATCTACCTATTCCTGCAAGCAGGAGCGTTCTTCATTGTTGGAATTGGCTATGTTGGAACATTCGTCCCCAATTAGAAAACCCGGTGAACATAGGATGCCACTGGCATGCAGGACAAACAGTGAGAACCATGCCCAACAAGTATACTAATAGTATGCAAGTGCTAAATTGTTAAAAGTTAGGCCCTACAAGAGCTTAAAGGTTTCAATGTAATAATGTGTTCCATTATTTTTATATATTTCCAGAATTTACAGATGTTCATTTGGCTGTCCAAATAACTTTTGCTACTCTTTGTCATGTCATCAGATTTCCGTTGCATAGTATGTATGTATGTAGTAAATTGTGAAAAAGATAAGCATTAGTATTGTGTTCTAATTTTTACTTATCACAAAAGAAATTTTATCTTCTTTTCTGCAAGAAAAAGGAAAATTCATGGAACTTAATGATTTAGGTAAGCAAAATTTACTTCATGGCTCAACCCCTCCTAAAGAGTTTAATGAACCTATGGATCCGGAAAGAAAAGGGCAGCCCGGTACACAAAGCATCCCGTGTTAGCAGGGTTCGAGGAATAGACAACCTAACCTAATCCAAGCATTAAGGGTTGCTTCCACGGCTCGAACCCATGACCTGTAGGTCACACGGAAACAACTTTACCATTGATCCAAGAACCTCAAAATTTTATAAACCTTACATGGATAAAGGCCAAAACCGGAGCACCTAAATAAATTACAAGAAAGTGGGGAATGACAGTGAAACCATAAAGTTAAATATTCCTCCAGCTTTGGACATCTTCATCTGTAACTGCTTGTTAGCCATGGGAATTCAATATTTTTAGAACTTGATCTTCATTAAGGATCTATTGAACAGCTGGCAAGGACGGTATATGAAGAATAGGATGAAGATGATATGGAACTTATTCCTTTATGCATCATTTGGACAGTTTGGCAACAAAGGAACAAGAGATGTTTTAAGGGAAAAAGAAGCCGATTTCTGTTATAAAATATAGGTGTTTACAATATTTGTTTTGCTGGCATAAAGATGATACTGTAATTAGCATAGATGACTTCTCAGACTGGCTGGATTCAGTTTCTGGGTAGTCTTTGTACAAGCCCGATATTTATGTACTCGTCTTGGTCTTGGTACTGTTTTTTTACTTTTCCAAATGAAACTACATTATCCATTATATACATATATAAGCAGTCAGTAGAGGTGAGATTCACTAGAAGCATACAACAATTAGAGACACATCTGGCTGCAATGGCAGACAACTCCCAACTGTGTATATAGGGCTCTCCCCTTAAGAGCAGAACACACGGAGAAGTTGATATGGCAGGGAATAATAAAAAAATGACTTCCTGAAAAAACAATATATTTTTTTCATGAAGTAATATTTATATTAATGCGGTGAGAAATTCCTTTTTTTTATAAGTAAGGTAAGAGATCTGGTGGGAAATTCCTATAATAGAAGTAGTAAAAGAACAATACGGTTCTCTGCAATAAAAGCAGTTGAAAAGAAGATATTTTCTCACAGTCTTGCTTTATTAATTCTTTAAGTTGTGAATGCAGGGCCTAGCACATGACCTCTAGCATAGTATCCTATAAATTAGTCACGATGTTCTTCTTGCCGAACACACTACCAATGTTAAAGATCAATGCAACTAAAGGATTGTATGAGCAATAATAACCTGGAAATCATTCTCCACTCCTCTCCCAATGCAAAAACCAAGACGTTCTTTGTAGTTTGAACAAATCTATTTTCCTCTAACAAGGTAAGATCCGTGTTGTCAAGCTCATAATTGCACAACTATAAAACCTACATTAAATAACTTGCCTATGCTCTTCCAAAATTCCACCGGTATATCGTCAGGCCCAGTCACTTTTCCCTTGCTCATCCAACGAATAGCATTCTTAACCTCCTCGACCCTTATATTCCTACAATACCCAAAATAACGACAACCCTCGGTGTGCTCTAAATCACCCAATCCCTTTTAGATAATGCCTTAAATTCTTCAGCTATAACAATGATTATCGCATGCATAGAGCTGTTCTATATCTCCATGAATCTAGGAACTTTTGCTTGCATTGTATTATTTGGTCTACGTACCGGAACTGATAACATTCGAGATTATGCAGGATTATACACAAAAATACTTCCCTAAATTAAGGCTCAGTGAGCACAATAAGCACACAAACAGACTTACATGGACGGGGTCAATGAGTCGATCAGAAGGCTCTTATGGCCTGGGTTGTGCCCTCCATTGGACTTCCAAGGAGTACTCGCCTAAGGTCTGCCCAAGTTGTCGAACTAACGCCAATAAAAATAATATAAGATCTCATAAAATAAGTAGAGACATAAACAGATAGCAGGCAAGAGCAAAAATTTGCTTCTGATTATACAAGCAAAACATATTTCAAGTTGGTAAATGGTAGGAAGAATAGTTTTTGGCATGACACTTGGTAGGCACATTCCCCTCTCAAGTTGGCTTTCCCTGTTCTTTATACCATGACGGTCAACCAGAATGCCTCTATTTCAGATTACTATTATAATCTTGGATGGATTATTTTTTTTCCGAAGGAAATATAATGACTGAGAATTAGAGAGCACTTGTATCTTACTTCAACAAATAGGAACTATTTCTGCAGACAATAAAAACAGCATAGAAAAGATGGGATCATTACAGTCAAATCATGCTACACCCTTCTGCTCAATCTACAAAATGCAACATAAATTTGGCCTTGGAAAAAATGGTTTGGAAACGCCATGCCCCTTACAAAGTCCAGATCTTCCCTTGGTTAGTAGGCAAAAAAATGCATGTCTCACACAGTACAAATTGCAAAGAAGAGGAATGCACATTATGCTAATACTTGCATAAAATTTACCTTACTTACAACAACAACATACTCAGTGTAATCTCACAAGTGGCGTCTCGGGACGATAGTGTGTACTATCAAAAAAAAATCTCTTTATACAGCAATCAACTATCAGTGTCTTGGTGGAACCTCATTGTAATACTCTTACAATTAGTATCATACCCATTCCTTTTTGTCAAAAAAATATATTACACCATTACATTTCTATACAACTTTTCAGAAATTCAAATTCATTAAACTACACAAAACTTTAAAGTTTTACATAATAGTTTCTCTCCTGTCAACTTATTACACGAGATACCTGTCACGTCCCGCTGCCGGCAAGTACCAGATTACTCTATCTACCAAAAATTAAAAGACAGATGAGAAGAAATTACCAGTGAAAACGCAGAAGTACTGTTGTCGGAAGGAGTGTTGGAAGTTCCGATTACCGTGCCGGAGAAAAGACCCGCCGGACGCCGATCGGGTCAAAGGGCTTTAAACGAACCGAATCGAGCCGATAATTTGAAGTCCAATAAGAATGGGTCCAATGTTTAATGGGCTTTAAAAAGAAGCCCAGTATCAGAATCTATGGCATTTGAAGAAGGAAAATTATTTTTAAGTTTAATTACAAATTTAAAATTATTACTATTATATAATGACTTTATTTGTTGAGAAATAAATATTTCTCATAACTTGTAAATTTTGTTCCACGTTGAGGAGAAAAAAAAATGCAATTAGAAAGTCTAGTCAAAGAATATTAATTAGGATGACCTCCAATAAGCAAATATTTATCATTTAATAAATTTAATTATAAAAGTATATTTTTTTCCAAAACTATTTTTCATATCACCCCTTAAACCTCTTGGTCTTTAAAAACATCAAATATTTTAACACAAATTATATTATGAATAAAATCGTTTCATTCTTGATCAGAGATCTCAAATTAATTGATAAGGGGTCACAACAAGAATCTTTTCTAATTTCTTTATTATCTAAAAACAAATCTAACAGCTAATATATTTATATTTATTTATGAAAGACAAGCTATATACTATAGGTCGGTTTCTCTTGTGGGGATATGTCATAAATTCATAATATTTTAGGGTTTGTACAAAAAGAGTTATTTAAGTTTTCAAGAAAGTTTTTCATTTTTTTCCCTCAAGAAAACTATTTGTTTGAATTAAGGGGGAAAAAAAGGTCAAAGTTTTCTTTTTCTAATTGGCATACACTAATTATTTATTGAGTATAATAACATGAATTATACATAATAACTATGTATCAGTAATCTATTTTTAGTTTAAGCGACTGAATGTATAATTATTTAAGCTAATTTCTTTTAATACTATTTATTCTCATCGTTAGAAAATATCGTCATTTTGTTCTTGATTCCTAACAAAGTTTCGATCTGAGGGTAAGTTTAAATCATAATCAGAAGTTGATGGATAAGTATGTAGTTTTTTTTCTTGAAAATTTGGAATATCAATTTCACATTAAAACCTCATTAATGACAAAATCGATTTGCTAACCGTAAGGATATATTCAATGAACTAATTAAAAGTGTAACATAAAGCAAAATTGAACAATTTTACATAGACAAATTATGATTATTTTTTCCCCTAACATTAATAAGCTTATTGCCTATGGGGAGGGGGACCTCTTTCTTCTTCTTGGCCAAGCAAAGCATTAAAAACACTTGGTTGTAATTTGCCAACTCTAGATGTATATATTGCTCATCATGGGGGACCTCTTTTTCTTATTTTGCCCTAGGCAATTCCTACTACTAGTGCTACTTCCTTTTGATTTCGGGGCGTGGCGGAATTAGAATTTTTAATTTATCGATTTTGAATTTTAATTTATTTGTATCTTGAATTCTGAATAGATTATTTATATGTATTGAAAAAAGTTAAAATAAAATATAAAATTTAAGTTAGATTAAAGTTATTAAATTTTGTCAAATTCGTAACTTCAAAACTAACTCCGCCACTTTGTTGGGTCCCAAAATAGCTACATTAACGTCAAGAGATGTCCTATTCCAACTTCATTTTCAATGTCCTTATAACTCGTAACACTTTCATAATGATTAACAGTTGTATATAGTTCCAAATTGATATACCCCTACACTTTGGGGATGTTATAATCGGCGAAGAGTGGTCAGTTGATTATAATGTATAATCACATAATTGAGGACATGGACAGAATTTAAGCAAGCAAGGATAGCCAGTAAATCTTTTCTCAAAATTATTTTGAAAAATAAGTATGTTAGATATTAACGTCAAGTGTTATATATAGTTAATAGCAATGACTAAATTTATTGTTTGATCAAATACATCAAGTAAGCACCATTTCAATCATGAATCTCGTTATAGACAGAATGTTGGTGTTATCCAACAATCCCCCTCCCACACTTAGCATGCATGTACATAGGAATTGAATATGTGTTCTTGATTCTGATATTACTAATTGAAATCACGCGTTTACCATCCGAGATAGACCTACCCCTCGAGTAGGGGGTCATGTATCCCCCAGCCCCCCATCGACCTCTTGATTGATACTCTCATTAACAAAGGTCGGGTAGTTGCACAAGTTGATATAGGAGGCATACAAACAATCCTTTAAATTTTAGACCTGGATTTAATTCCCACTCCAACACCCCGCACAAAATATAATTCCCACTCATTTTTGTAGCCACAGATCATGATTACTAATACCCCGATGCTCTTACTTAAATCCTAGATTTGACTCTGCTTACCATCATGCAAAAAGCACTAGGTAATAGACTTAGGCAGCTCAAGCCATTAGCAGCCTACATTTATAAAAGCTTTTCTAGAAGCATTCTTTTCTTTTCAAACCGATGATCAAATTTACCTAAATAGATGGTGCTCGATTGACTAAAATGTTGTATTATATTCAAAATATAATAATGATTTTTTGCACCAACTTTGTGCAACCAACATTACCAAATCTATTAGAGTACAAATTAAATAGTAGTACTACTTTTTTTTTCTTTGATTTTTAATAGTACAAAGAACTCAAGAGCAAGGAAGTACAGTTTAATTTGTTGAGTACTTCGTCTTTGTTTTCTCATTCGATATTCAATTATTTGTGTTGAAAGCTTGACTAAAATTTAGAATCGAAAAATCATATATTGGAGTAAAATATTTTCTAACGATAATAATTTTATATTAAGAGTGTAAACTAGAGACATCTTAAAAATGAAAGCATATTTATCATTTTATTACGATCTCTATTGGTCTTTGCCCTTCTTTAATTTTTTAAAATCTTTCTCATTGAGTTAGCTTTTATTTTTGTACTTCCAATATAATTTACATTGTATTAGTTGAAAACTTCAATTTTGAGCCTACTCCTCTTATAACAGAAGGGGGGAACATAAATTAAATGGGAAAGAAATATTTTTGCTTTAATTAATTTCATGTTTGGTTGGAATTTTTAAATTATAAAATGAGAATGATTATTTCTAATTGGAATATCCTTTTTTTTTTCTTTTGATATTAGACAAAATATGTGTATTTTTACAAGTGAAAGGACTTAAATTTGAATATTTACATGCATTGACTTGAGAATGTGAATTATTGATAGTTTCCGATATTCATTAAATTTATGGTGCATAGTAAATTTCTTTACTTAATTTATGTTGTATAACTATAATAGTATTCAAAAATTAACTCAATTTGTGCACAGTAAATTAGTTTTATATGACACAAATTCAAATTAGTTAGACCAGATAATTTTAAATATTATTATAGTTAATTTTTATTTTATTTTAAAAAAAAGAGCTATGTTTATAAATTACATTAATCTAGTCCATGCAAGTACCAAATTACATTTATTGTCTTTTGGGTTGAGGTAAAAGCCAAAAAAACAAAAAACAAAATTGACGTTCGAGAAATCCCATAAGAATAATTCATTAAATTAAAAGCCAAACATATAAGCCATCTTCAACGTTAAAATGGACAAGCTAACTCACTAATTTTATCTAAGAAGCCAAAAAAATCTATAATTCCACTTGAAACTATAAAATTAATTCATTGACCTTTTCACTTTGGATCTTTCACCCTTCACCAAAAGACAATTAATTATTTATGCCAAGGTGGTAAATTAAAGTACAACTCACTCACATTATCGGTCTCAAATTCGGGTAAAGGAGGAATATTGTCGAAGGTCAATCGAAAACAGTTTTTCTATTTCATAAAATTAGAGTTAAGACTATGCATATCATAATCTCTTCAGCCCCATTTATGAAATTATACAAAATTTATTGTTGTTATTGTTGAGGTAAATTAATAGATTTTCATGATAAAATAAATTATCTTCGTTTTTGTTCTTAACGTAAAAATATTTTTATATATATATATAAAAATCCTCCATAATCTTGGTGCGAAATGCCAATAACCAAGTCAAAGAAAAAAATTACTTTAACACTTGTTGTACGTATGTAGGTAAATAGTTAATTTAATTAAGTTTAATAATAAGGAGCCATAACCTATCCAGTTAATAGTAACAAAAGTACAAAACCGGCGGCAATCCTATTTCACATTCATTGTATCAAAAATAAAATATTTTAATATAATTACAAAATAAATAAATGAAACTATACATAGAAAAAATTAAAATTAAAATTTAAATGGAAAATGTATAGTTAAAATACTATATTAAAATTTGAAATATTCAAATATTTAAATTAAATATATTGACAAATTTAAGGAGCCGACTATGTGTACATTCATCTCTCCTTACGCCACACCGCCTTCAAAATCAAGTCCGAAATCTAAATGGCGAAAAAAAGTCCAAACAACTAAATTTGAATATACACATTTAAATACCTTAACTCATCCTCTTCAGTATCAATTGAACACTCCAACTTACAAAACTATCATCAAAATCTATACAACATTAAAGATGAGTTGGAATGTTTAATTGTATTTAAGACGAAATTAAAATGTTTTAAGGTTAGCTATCCTATTATCATATTCATGCATCATTCACATCCATCACATACATTATATATACACATCCCCCACCAACCCCTCCAAAACAACCAAAAAATAAAATAAAAGAGCCCATAAGTGGGGGGCTTTACTAAAATTTTGAAAGTATATGAAGCTGATATCATCAATTTACTACTATTTATTCAACAAACATTTTTTTTTTCTCTCTATATATTCTCTCATTTGCCTCCATTTTCTTCTCTTCAAACCAAAAATTCCATTTTATAATCCATTTTCATTTTTCAAATGGGTGAGGTAAATTCATCACTTATAAACCTCAAAATACCACATAAATTTATTTTCAAACTTACCAATTTTTTAATTTTTAATTTTTTTGGATTTGCAGAAAAAAGAAGAAACTAAAGCAGAGAAGAAGAATGACGCCGGCGGCGGTGACGCCGGTGGAAAAAAGGATGTCGGTCCCACCGCCATAGTTTTAAAACTCGATTTGCATTGTGAAGGCTGTGCCAAAAAAGTCAAACGTTCCATTCGCCATTTCGAAGGTAAAACTTGTATTCCGAAATCTCTTCTGACTGGAATTCCAAAATAAAACGAAAATTGAAATATAATTTGAACTTTAAATTAAAAGAGTGAAGAATTTTAGTTTATTATTGATAAAATTGGTTCCTTGAATTCACCGGCAAATAGTACTTTACGGTTTTTTCAAGGAACCATCCTTGTAATTAAGATCCGCATTTGACGGTTTAACCGTGGATTCGATCGAATTCAATAATTTTATTATTAATTTTAAATTTATGCTAAGAAATTTACTAAATTAATGAGCTCTTAGATTTAGTTCAAATCACTTAATAAGGGTGGTCGAGTTGGTTGAACAGTGATTTCTCATTTCTTTTTTGCTCGGAATTTGCCTAGTATAATTTACCTCTGGTGATTGGTTGGTTAATTACAAATTTACCTTATGCGCACTCGATCAATACTACTAGTTAGAACTTATAAAGTTTAAATTCTAATTCCGTCTGAAGGTGTGGAGGACGTGAAGACAGATTGTGACGGTGGAAAATTGACGGTGAAAGGGAACGTGGACCCGGCATGGCTCCGGGAGAAAGTAGCGATGAAGACGAAGAAGACGGTGGTGCTCGTCTCTCCTCAGCCCAAAAAAGACGCCGGCGCCGGAGATAAAAAGCCCGATGAGAAAAAGGCAGAAGAGAAAAAACCCGAAGATAAGAAGCCTAAAGAGGTAATTTCACTCTCCTTAGTTTAATTGAAGGGATAATAGCACTTCGGATCCCTAATTTCAATTTTGATCCTTATGATATTTGATTTTACTTTTAATTAATTTAAATATAGTGTATAAATATCTTTTATTTAGACTGTTTTTTAATTATTCTTAAATATTGAGTGAATAATATAAGGTTGATAATTCTTTCTCACGCATAGGGATCGAAAAGTGTACGTTGCAATTTAATCATATCTCATGAGGAACGACCAAATATGCTATGATCGCTTAAGTTTAAATTCGATTTTTTTTTTTTTTTGATGACTAATTAAATTTGTTTTTTTTTTGGTTGAACTATATTTCTGATTATTTCTTTTAATTTTTGATATATGTTTAGCCACAAGTAAGTACAGTGGTGTTGAAGATTCGATTGCATTGTGATGGATGTGCACACAAAATAAAGAGAATTATAAAGAAAATTGATGGTAAGATAGTATAGTCGATTAATTATTTAATAGTATTAGTATCCGCGCGATACGCCATCGATGAAGCTAACGATAGGAAATTATTATCTTATTTTGACAGGGGTAGAAGAAGTCAAAGTAGATTCAGAAAAAGATTTGGTCACGGTAAAGGGTACAATGGACTTAAAGGAATTAATTCCCTATTTGAAAGATAAATTGAAAAGAAATGTAGAAATTGTCCCACCTAAGAAAGATGATGGAGGTGGTGAAAAGAAAGAAGGTGGTGCCGGCGGTGGCGGTGGAGGGAAGAAAGAGAAAGAAGGTGGTGAAAAGAAAGAAGGTGGTGCCGGCGGTGGCGGTGGAGGGAAGAAAGAGAAAGAAGGTGGTGGTGGTGGTGAGAAGAAAGAGAAAGAAGGCGGTGGAGGAGGAGGCGGAGAGAAGAAAGAGAAAGAAGCGGGCGGTGATAAGAAGGTCGAGGGTGGTGAAAAAAAAGAGGGTGAAGCAAAAGCCGAAGGAAGTAAAGGTGTGGAGACAAAGTCTGAAGCGAACAAATTGGAGTATTATGGTTACAATGCACAAACACATTACGCCACACCTATGTACAACCAAAGTTACATGAATCAAGATTATGGTGTAACAATGTACGATCCCGGTTATAACGCTCATACGGGCTACGCCATGGAGTATGGCTACCACCAACCGTCATATGTACCACCTCCTCCACCAACGACATACTTGAACAACGCACAAATGTTCAGTGACGAGAATCCTAATGGTTGTTCTGTCATGTGATTCACATGATAGATCATTCGATCATCAATCAATCATCTCGTTGAGGGAGAGAGTTCAAGTGTAATTGTAAATATATCAAATCAATAGTCTCATTAAGGAAACGTCTCAATATCTAAAGATAACACAATGAATTGTAATTTACAAAGTTCTAGTGAGATTTCCCCCCTACTTTGTATTAATTTGTGGGAAAAAATCACATATTATGAGACATTTAGAAAAAAAAAATATGAAACGTATACGTAATATGGTATATGAGGATATAGTATCTTTTTAGGAAATGTCATTAGGTTTAATTAGGTTTATCTTTTGACTTGTATGTTAAATTAATATATAGATAATAATATATTCAATTTTGTGACCACTTATTTTAACTCTCTTTATTGTTTTCTTGTTCATTATTAACATTATCAAATTGTGTATATGTAAGCATTCATGTTTAATTTTAACCTATGGTGGCTAATAGACCACTTGGCACAAGAATATTTATAGTACAATTTTAATAGTGTTAATATTTGTTTTTATTCATATATAAATTATAAATTGATAGATTTTTGCACATAAAGACATAATGGAAATATGGTTTTAGGTCACATCTTAGGGTAGTTGGATTAGCACCATCTACAAGTAGACAAAATTAAAGGAATTGTTTACACCATGCATTAGCAAACTAACAAATTATACACTTCGATATATTCTCCTGAATAAATCAAAAGAGTGATTCAGTCGATATAAATGTACGCTTAAATTGCCCAAATTTTGTATATGTATTATGCAACTCGTTAAATATTTATAAATATTTGACTGTGAACTCAATATATTGTATATATTAGCTAACTTGAGGCCGTTTTTAGAAATACATAAATTTTAAATTCTAGATTTGCTTTCGCTGAAGTTCTAGTACTTTATATTTTGGTGATAAGTCATATTTGAGAGATGGCATCCAAGAAAAAAGTTGACAACTTCTTATTTGGATTTTCAAATTAAATATAATTAGTATCAAGCTAGGGTAAACATTTTCAAAGTTGCAATAAATTTGTGATAGAAAATATATTAGAAGATAGAATTCATGATGGCTAGTATTGAATTATCTTGTAGCCAATGGCATAGAGGCTCAAGCTTATTAAGTCTCATCAAGAATTAGTTGATGTCAAATGATCAATTATTATGAACCACTCAAGGAGTCTAACCAGTAATTATAAAATTATCTTTGTACGATATAAAGTTATAACATGTAATAAGCGAGCCTTGTTATACAAGTTATTAGTTTCACTTATTATGAACGGTTGCATATATAATGTACATTTTAAGTAACCCACCACTATAAAAATTCCTTTACATTATGGTATGGATTAGTTTATTAGTTAATTAGTTCAACTACAAAACATTTCTTAATTGTCACATGAATCATGAAGAAATCAGCTTTAAACGGTCATTTTTCCCCTTTTTAGAAATTTCAACCTTTCCATATTATATTATAATTAGCTTAAGGTTTAAATTAAACAAAGATATTTTAAGATGTTAAACTCTAGAAGCAATGAGAAGTTGGATATATAGGATAATTCTAGAAAATTCCAAATTGATAAAAAGTGACTTTTGGGAAGTTGGTTTAGCTAAAAAAAAAAAAAGGTGGATTGGATAAATTAATCTCTTAATTACAACTAACTGCAATTTCACTAATTACTCAATTGTTGGTATTTTTTCTATTAAAAAATTGACACATACCCTTTAAACACTGCAAATAGCTTTAATATCAACTATATTTATTGCATGAAAATATCTGTTTGATTTTGCCTTTTCAATACTATAAAGGTTAAGTATTAATTAAGCCAATACAAGGTTAAACTTCAATTAGATTAATTATATTTAGTCAAGACGGTTTTTAGAAAAAAAATAGTTTTCATGGTTTGGTTGGTTATGATGTTGATCAATTTATATAAGATACTTAATTATATACTCTAAGTTATATATTTTTTATATTAATTATTCAAGAGATTTGACTCTTGTTAACTTCTTTTAGCCATGATAATTGAAACAAAATACTATTTAGAGGGTCAAATAAGGTGTTAATCTTTTGTCTATCGCAAAGCCATTTATTAAAAGAGCTAACTCTTGCATTTAAATAAATATTCTAAAGAGTTGTGTAGGAGGAAATACGTAAAATCAAAAGAGTCATCATATCAATGTTATTTTAAGAAAATACCTATTTTGATGAGTAAATTATTAAAATGAGGTTTAGACCTGTCCTCTTCGCTTCTAAAGATATTTAGGGAAAGAAGTATTGTCGATCATTGTCTGTTGATGACAAAATACATCGTTAATTAAAGGGCTTCTCACTTAATTATATTTAGTTAGAAAAATAGGTGTTCCACATGTTATTTGCTTACGGACTTTTTTAGTAGGCCAGAGGTGTTATTAATCTGAGTCTCTAATAGAAGGGTTATAGAGTTATAATTGTTCTTATTGTTGATAAGGTTGTGAGAATTGTAAGAGAAGAAAATTTATCTCTTCTTTGAGAATAATGAAACTGTTTAGTTGATATACTAGAGTTAATCTATTAGATTATGGAGTTGTAATTTGAAACCGTTCGTTAAAGTTAGTTAAATTGGTTGAAAGTTTTACACACATCATAGGTCGTAATTTTTACACTTGAGCAAAAAGATTTTCTATTTTAGTTCAACTTAATGAACCTGATTTCTTATGTGATTAATGCGCACCTTATTTCAATATACTTTTCAAAGAGTATATATATTATTCACCGATTCACTAAGTGACTTTATTTTTATTTTGTAAAATTTGCTTGTCAAAATTTCTAATTATGAGAACACGTACCTTATGTTAATATTGCCTAAGATGTAATTCGAATCTTAGACTATATAATCCAAAAATCACAATTATTTATCAAATGTCAGTAATCAAGAATTCTTTAGACTATTATTTTAATTTTTTGCATAAAGAACCCATCAATGTCACAATCTTTTCCGTAAAATACGCAATAAATAAATAAATAAAAATAGAGATAGGTAATTGGTGATGATTATTGACTAGAAGAATATTAGCAAGTCCAATTATAGGTCTTTTTTTTTTCGTCTTACTTTCTCATTGGTGTTTGATATCTGTATTGAAGTTCGATTAAATCTGAATTCATGTTAATAAATTCCACATTAAGAGATAAAACGATTTCTGACTAAGACAATTTCGTATTCAAGAAAATTTAAATCTGAAACTTGTGATTAAAAATGAAGAAACACTTATTTATCACTCTATCATATTTTTTGTTGGTAAAACAATAGATCTTTATGCCTTGCCTTAATTGTTTTAAATATTTCAAACAAATCAAATCAAAAATAGTGTCCGTAATTAACTCACTAGGTTTCTAGGAATAATAATTTTGCATTTTGATTTGATTCTCCAAAAATATCGCACATTTACGTCTCAGATCCTTTAATATTATTTTTAAAAATAAGAATGCATTTTTCTAAACATACTACACATGCGCAAGAACTTTTTTGAAGAAAAAAAATGTGGCGAAAATAATTTTTTAAAAAAAATTTTCACTCGACGTTTGATATTCATTTTAACAAAAACAAATAATATTTCAACTCCGTGATACACATATGCACGTGCCCCGTGATACACACGCGTGCGCGCACATATATATGGAAAAAAAATTGTACTAGACTTGAAAAAAATATGCACTTTCAAGACAAACACAAGTCAAATTTGAGTTCCTTTTTATCATTTCCTTTTGAATACATTAGTTGTATCTATATGTATACTCAAAGGCGGATTCAAAAAATAATAATTTATGAATTTTAATTATTTTGATTTATTATTTAAATTTAAATATATTATTCGTATATATTAATATATTATTCGTATATATTAAATAAATTTTCTTGATATAAACTCAAGTTTTGATTTAAAATTATTGAGTACTTGTCATACACGATAGTTAGTTGCCATTTTTTTTTAGACATGAAAATCACATAGTAATGAAACACGAGTTTAATTTGAATTTTATTTTTCAATGATCATGATCTTTTAAGTTCATGAACCTTACTAAAACTTTAAGTTGTTGAAATAATTAGCTATGTACATATGTGTGATACACGTAGAACGTAATATGACAGATTGTAATGGATTGATAAGTACATATTGTCATACTGTCAAGTCAAATACCGAATAAAAGAAAAAACTACTGACCATCAGTTAATTTCATCATTAATTTATATTTCTAACTCAATTTTGTAACGGATTCTTAAGTTCATTACAAGAAAACCTATAGTCAAACTGAGAATCGTAGCCGAAGTTTGCTAAAGAGTCTGCCACTTTGTTGTTTTCTCTAACTGTAATGACGATTTTGAAATGGCTAGCCGCCCGGAGGTCATATAGACCGGAATCCGGAGCGATAAGAACGAAAGGGTTGGTGTGGCCACAACTACAACTACTGGCGCTTCAAAAGGCTTAGATTCTAAGGGTGGTAGGAGACCGCATGTGCACGGCAAGTGTAAACATAATACGCCTCGAGACGAGACTACAAATGCTGCGAGATGAACAGCGAGCGCTCATTGTGCAGGCCGTCACCCTCGACTGATCCGTCATAAACTTCTTCCTTTTCTCAAAAGAAAGAAATTATATGTGAAAAGTTTACGATGAATCAATATCCTCATTTTCATCATAATAATTTTGTTACGGAATTATAACAAATTGTCGATTAATTAATCATGCATATTAATCATAAATTTCATTCATATTGATGAATTTTGACATAATTAAAATTATCACAAATTACGATCGATGGACTTATCATCATCAATATTAATTCCTTCACAAAATTGTGTTTTTCTTATAGTAGTGACGTATGAAATCACCTTCTTATCAATATAAAAATCGAAATTTAATTCAAATCGCGATGATATTTTCTTGTTCCAACTCCAAGATATAACTTACTTTTTTTCCTTCTTCTTATTAATAAATTTATTTATTTATGCGTTTCAAGTTGGCCATCTAATAAAATTTGGCATATTTGAAAATTCCAAAATTTATAATACAAACAATGTAACACATATTGTCATATTTATTGTACCTAGTGTTTTCTTGCGTAGTGCTTTGGCAACATCTCCATAATATCACAATTGTTTCATGAATAATTAATACATTATGCAATTTTGTCAAATTTTCCAACATTTTTTTTTTTTTGTCAAGATAAGATAGTGACGACCAAAAAAGCCAAACCACAAAAATGTAAAGTTGATTTATTTTTTAATAAAAAAATTAGCACATAGGAAGCTACTCCACAAGACTAGAAATTAAAGGTTAATTATGATGTCAATATTTCTTTTTCTCCAAAAACAAAAAATTAAAATACAAAAAAAAGTTGGAGAAAAATGAGGTTGATTGTAAATTTGTAGCACACAGGAATGGCAATTTTTTTTAAAATTCAAAATCAATTTAATTGATAAAAGTTTGACTTGTATACATTAAAAACAATGTAAAGATATAGAGGTGAAGTTAGAATTTTACTTACAGCTTCGATAGAACCTAATAGTTTCGATCGAAATTCTATATTTGTATTAAAATGAAACTTAAAATTTTGAATCAGCTTGTAGTAGTCTTATATCATGATTCATTGTAGGTAGTTACTTATTTTTACACTTTTTCTATCTCAATTTAAGTGGCACGATTTGAATTTCAAGAGGTAACAATTTAAAAAATTTAATTTTTTCGAAATATAATTTCTATTAATTAACTCAACTAGTTAAAAGGCCTAACTTTTCGTGAGTGTTTTTCATTTTTGATACTTTAGGAAGTATTTAAAAACATTTGTGCAAAATTAGGTGTGTATAGAAATCAAAGTTTTCTTTATAGGTATAATAAAGACAAAATAAAAGGAGCCAATGATTGTTGGGATAAAAAAATTAAACTCTTATAATATGACATATTTACATACATCATTCAGCATGTTTAATAGAGACATCTTTTAAATTTCCATATCATGGATCATTATCAGACACCACTCAAAAGAATTTATTATGACTAATTTTCAATATATATCTATAAAACGTGGACTTTAATTTGGCCTCAACTAAAATATTTATTTTTTAATTTTAGGTGTGCACAAGCAGATACTTACACATCTATAAACTAGAACAATTTATTTTACAATATCAGTGTGAACAAATTAAATTAAATCAGGTTCTCTTAGAATAAATGAGAACAAAAGTTTCTTACTTTTAATACAAGTAAACATTGTGTATATATATATATAATAATTTATAAATATGTGGCACAATTCCATTCAAAAAGCCAAAATGCTGATTTTATTCATGATTAAAGTAGATTATAATTGCAATTTTATGTGGATAATGGATTTATAAAAAGTGAAAAAACTTTGAATATGACAATTTAAGAAAAAGATTTATGAGAGAAATTTAAAAGGCCAGAGATATATCTATTCTCGTAGAAACAATTCAATTTCTATATCATTGATTTCTCACCTTTCAATCTTTCGAGTATAAAATTTTTCTTACGCTTTTTGTTTAGAAAATATTTGTCTTGTTGATAATTTTATTCGTTCTTTTTACCTTTATAAGTTAGACAAGCGACATACTCAATATTAATTCAGTTCTGAGAAAAATATAAGTGTTGCCATTACGAAAATAATGAATATTCTCTATCGTCTTAGAGCTTTTTGAAATTTTGATTAGTGGGACATTCAATCATTAGAACAATTTGATACTATCTTTTTCCTATGTTTTAATTTTTGGCATGACGTACACCAATTATCCATCAAGAGATTTTTAATTTATCACGCATTGATAATATACTTTTTGAAAAAATAATAATTAAATGTAGCCATGCAATTTTATTTTAATTTAGCTTAAAATTTATTGGAATTATTATTAATTATTGGAGTATATGTTTTGCCTAGTTAAATATGTTTATCTTATCAATTGATATCATAATCATTCCGATCTTATTAATTATTTTTATATTACAATCACTTGATAGATAAAATGATATACTTCACATTTTTTTGATTAAAAAAACTAAAATAATATCAAGATATATCATTTTGTTTTTAGATAAGGAGGAATCTTCCAAATACTAAGGAAATAATTATTAATTTGGCAAGCTATGGACAGGGTTTTATTATCTAAAGAAGAAAATGGGAGCCACCTACACCAAAGCAATTATATATATACATGTTTTTTAATTGAAAAAATAATAATTGTTGATTACAAAAACAATAGCATATAAAGTCAGCCATTAAGATAAACAACGACGAAATAAAAAGATGAGGTGCTTCTAACACTTTTATCTAAAGAGATAAAAAGATGAGACGAAGGTTTTGGTTTTATGGCTTTCTTTGTCTTGCTTTTATAGAGCAGTGTGGAGGGTGGTGCACCAGATATCGATTTTTAAGTCTAGAGTTGATGTTTGTTGGTAATGACTCACAAATCACAATTACTATCAAAAAATTTTTTATGAAAGATGAAAAATTCATTTATTGTAATTTTTTATAAAAATGAACTTTGAACTTAATTTAATTTTAATTAAAAATTAATTTATTCCACTCCGAGTTAAGAAAATATAGGTTTTAATCTTACCTGATTGTAATTTCATCAATTCTAAAATCAAAAATTTCATATTTAATATGAATGTCCACTCCTAACAAGTTTTTTATTTATTTATAATTAAAATATTGTAGGTTTAGGTACAAATTAACATAAGCAGCCAACAACACTACTTTGTTTTAATTAATCAATTAATTAGGTCATATTATTGGCCCCTAAAATCCAATAGAAAAGGCATGCTTTTGAGGGTTTTTATTTTCCATATATTTTTTTAAAATTATATTTTTTGTGGGATGGATTTTGCTACATGAGGTCATATTTTTCAATAATATAAAGGCCACGTATATACCTAACCTCAAACAATATCTAGTGATATAAAATTTAATAAAACATTTTATGTTTATTGTTTTTTCCCAATATTTTATTTCAAATCATGCTTTGCTGACTTCGTACATACTTGTCTTAATTAAAAAATTAAATATATATTTTTTTAGTGCTTGTCGTTTAATTAAGTTTCTATATGTGTTGCACACGACTAATTTTTCCATTTAGGGCAGGCTTACTTGATTATTAGGGAAAGAGATTATGTTAGGGGGTGTTTTTTTAATTAAATAGGTCTTACGTGACACAAAATTGGATTCAGGAATCGACTTTAAATCGATATCAAACGTCGGATAAAAAATTGAAAAGAAAATGTCTAATCTAAATACATATGAACAGATGTGACAAAAATATAACATTTCAATAAATATTATTACATGAAAATATTCGAGTAATCTAATTTGATCCGTTTATTTATTAACTCAATTTAAGATTAGAAGATTCTAGAAGGGATTGATGGCATGGTTCACTCCAGCTAAAACAAGAGAAATGCAGCTTCAGTTCCACGTCATCTCGACAATAGTTAGTTGTATAATAATTCATTTATAATATATTTACCTAATAGATGTAG
Source organism: Solanum etuberosum (assembly GCA_029582245.1). NCBI lineage: Eukaryota > Viridiplantae > Streptophyta > Magnoliopsida > Solanales > Solanaceae > Solanum > Solanum etuberosum. The sequence goes on from JAJONR010004148.1 coordinate 32,513, forward strand.
TGATGAGATTTAATTAAAATATATTTAAAACATCTTGATCAACATTCATTAAAATTATTTTATGAAAATGAAGATGATGAAATGGATGTGTGGATATATTAAAAATGATAAGATTAGGAATGAAGATATTTGAGCAAAGTGAAAGTAGCCTCAGAACCGAAGAAGATGAGGAAAGCGTAATTAAGAAGGTTTGAGCATGTGAAGAAGAGATGCACAGATTCTCCAGTAAGGAGGTGTGAGAGGTTGGATATTGAGGATGCGAGGAAAAGACAAATAGTAAGTCGAAAAAGTACTGGGGAAAGCTTATCAGACAGGACATAGCGCAATTTCAGCTTATAACAGAGGACATGAGCTTAGAGTGTATGGCTCGAGGTTGCGGATTATTAAAGTAGAATGTTAGTAGGTAGTGGGGTGTTCTCTTGCTTCCTAAAGATTTTAGGCTTTTGAAATATAGCAATTAATATGAAAGTAATATTAATTGATTTTTTGAAAAGATTAATATGCAAATGATTTTTTGAAATATAGCATCTCTATCTCCACGATTATCAAAGTAATGGCAATGTTATGGTCGAGATCTTTTGAAAAATAACATTTCTATCTCCACGATTCAATTCTGCGTACGTATACCCTCGAATATCAAATTCAAAAATGATTTACATAATCTAAATATATTTTTTGTCTCTTTTATTTGTTAATTACATACACGTATTTACAAAATTTAAAACCGACTTTTGCAGGCCATTAAAAGTTCACACGTAATCTTTTAGGGTGTATTCGGTATTAAGAAAAATAAATTTTCATTTAAATTTAAAAAAATAGAAAAATAAAAATATTTTCATCAATATTAAAACTAATAATGTGTATTAGGAAAAGCTTTTGAGAAGTGGTAATGCTTCTAGAAAAATGCTATTTTTTTTCGACTTCTGTTATTATTTTAATTAAGATACTTATATTTTTCTAAAAATTTGGTCAAACATATTACGAGATTTTACGTAAACATGCATGCCCACTTGTATTATTCAACTGAAACCTAAAAATACCAAAAAAAATTAAATACATGAGGTGACAAAATCACTAGTGTGGTCCAATTAGGTAATTAACAAAGGGGTTAGGAGATTTTTAAGCCCCTAACTAAACTAATTAATAGTAGTACAATGACATCTCTAAAATTTGTAATATTATAAAGGAAGAGGTTTTGGTAATAACCTAATTTTATTAGCACTTATAAATAATATTAATAGAAAAAAAAAAAAGTTTATTGAGGAAATGGTTCACATCAACTATATATTGCCTTGATTATATAGACAGCATTACTTTATCTCTATTTCCGATCAACTATCTCAAATTTAAATCTTAAATATAAAATTATTTTTATTAAAAAAACGTCTCTTCTATGTTAAATTATTTTTAATTAAAATTTTTGAATTTAAATCTCAAATATGAAATCGCCTTTACTAGACAATGTTTCTTTTAATGTAGAATGTTTTTCGCTTGATCAGAAATTTATGTGAGTCCAATACTATATCGAATATCGCATGGAAAAAGAAAACAAACCAGATACCATCACTTTATCTATATTCCTAATGAAAGATTTTGAATTTAACTCTTAAATACATAATTGTTTTGTTTCTCCTAACATGAGACGTTTTCAGTGTGAGTAGAAATTTAATCAAATCCAATACTGATATCGAATATCAAACTCGAAGAAAAAAAAAAAAGACATTGTTATCAGTAGAGATTAAACACTGGGAAAATCCTTGATTATATATGCATCATTACTTTATTTGTATTTTCAATCAAATATCTCGAATTTAAATCTTAAATATAAAATTGCCTTTATTAAAAACGTTTCTTCTAATATATGTCGTTTTTAGCGTGAGTCGAAATATAATCAAGTCAAATGTTAAGTTATTTTTAATTAAAAATTTTGAATTTAAATCTCAAATATGAAATCGCCTTTTGTGAGACAATTTTTCTAACGTAGGATATTTTTAGCTTGAGTCGAAATTTATGTGAGCCCAATACTAATATCGAATATCCGCGGAAAAAGAAAACAAACAAGACATCATCACTTCATTCTATATTCTTAATGAAAGATTTTGAATTTAAATCTTAAATACATAATTATTTTTATTAGAAAACGTTTCTCCTAACATGAGACGTTTCCAGGGTAAATAGAGATTTAATCAAATCCAATATTGATATCGAATATCGAACAAGACACCGCAAGAAACTCACAGATTGAGGAGGGGTATTGTGGCAATGAGTCATGAAATTGACCTTCCAATGCCTCTGACTCAGCAATGATTATGACGTGGCCATGTTTTTGGCTTCTTCTGAAGAAAAATAAATTAAAATAATTAGACAGTTCAACCGTTAAAAATAAATAAAAAGAGAGGCAAATTATCAAGATAGGTATAAAAAGATTTCAAAATGAAATAATAGACCACAATTTTTCCAAAATTCCTTAAAAATAAATTATTTACTAACCATGGTTTATTTCCTTTTAAAATTTTAAAAATTACTATATATATATATATATATAATATGATGTCCCAATGCATATTTCGAAAAAAAAATATTTGTGTTCATAAATATTTATTACATAAATAAGTTAATTACATAAAATATATATCTTCCTTTAATTATACACATGCATATAAAGTTATGGTATTCCTATATTTTTTTTTTGTTTTAGTGGTTAAAAACAAAATTAAACTATTTTTTTCTTCGAATTTTACACTTCAACTATCAATTGTTTCATTTTTCTACATGAACTATCGTCATTTATGTATTAAAACACACATCAACTATCAACTATGATTAGTTGTTTTATTTTTTCTACTAAACTATCATTATATGTGTATTAAAACACAGTAATACACATCAAATTATGTTCAGTTATTTCTTTTTCCTATTGAACTATCACCATTTTACGTATTAAAATATATTTAATTATCAGATATTCAAGCATATATATTTACCATTGTCTCTTCTTTTTTCCTCAATTATCAAAAGTCATATCCCCTAAAACTAATTAGTGAAAGTTTTAATACCATTTTAATGATATAGCCAAACTTAATGACATACATACATGATCATGATGACCATATTCCATGACATGGCATGTCGAGCATGAGACATGTATGATGGGTGGCAATGCATGACATGACATTTTTTAATTTTTTTTTTTTTAATATGTGAGTATGAACTAAAAAGGGTTTGAAGAATAATAAATTTGACTATGAAGAAAAACAGTGGGTCCCAGTCCACGTCATTCTTTCACATTGCCATGCTGGATTTTGAATTTTTAACCCAAAGTCCAAAAATAACCAACCGTGGGTATAGAAATATACTTTAATTACCTTTACTTTTCAACATCACAGACCAAAATAATTGAATATTAAATAATAACAATAAATTATTCTTTGAAAACAATATTAAAGAAGAAAATATATGTTTCTTACAATAATACATATATTGTAGCAACTTAATAGATGATCGACTTGAATTATAATCTTCATCGATCGTGCGACGGATAATTTTTTTGAAACCAATTAAAATATATATTGACGGGATATTATTAGTGAAAAGTAGCTTTGCTAGCTTCCAAAAGCTTGGTAAAACGGGATATATTAGAGTTGATTATAAATGTATGTGCATGCGTAATGCTTATGAGATCGAGGTGAGACTATTCTTATTCAATGACTTTCTTTCGCCTAAAAGTTATAGTATAAAAATGTCAAATATGTATATTAAATTCTCTTGACATTTTTATGTGTTAAATTTCTTTATATTCTGAATTTCGTTAATGAAAATTCTGATCGTGATATCAGGAATGAGTTGATATTAGGACACCCAATAGGAAAAGAAGAAAGAGTGAAGTAGAATTGCTTCATTATTTGGATAAATTAAATGTTTTATATAGACAAATAAGAATTAAAGCAAAGTAGAATGTTTCTAGTCAAAGTAATTAAATTCAAATGAAACCTTCTCTTTACAATTCATAACTAGGGAAGAAAAATACAAGTTGAGTAACACTAGCCACCATATTAGTCAGAAATATTAATTGTTGATTGTTCCATATTAGACCATTTATTCAAAACCAGGTCCCCCCCTCCCCCAAGCCCACGTATTTTTAGTAAACAATATAGTTAAGACGTGTATGTCTGTTTGTTTAATTTTATACAATTAAGTACAACTGTTTATTTGTGTCAACTCAAAATTAACAGATATGGATATTATATGAGGACAAGTTAAACTATTAACGCATGTGGTTTAGTAGTTAAAGGATCATAAATACGTATTTTAGTCAGAGACAAACCCACATCTATAGATAGGGGTGCACGTGCACCCGTTAACTTTGAAAAAAAAATCATGTATATATATATATGTATATCGATCTATCTTGAGAAACTAAGAGAAACTAAATATAAGTAACTGAGCCCCGTGGAAAGCATAGAAGGGCACTTGATACCGCTGATACAAGCCAACACACCCGCCCATGCGATCAGGATTCGATCCATCAATCGAATACGATATTATCCACTAATTGTCTTTGAAAGTTCCACTAATATCTAAATTAAGATAATATTGGTGTACCTAAAATTTTCAAATTCTGAATTCGCCTCTGATTATAGTAGGAACTATTTTAATTATTAATAAACGATATAATTATTCGAGAGATAACTCGAGTTTAAACTATTCACACATGGTTTAGTATATAGTTAAAATAAGCATCATAGTGGAATAGTTTAAATTAATTATTTGTTGAACATCGTGTTAAAAAAATTGTATAAGAATAATTAGAATTTATTAAATAGTAGCTTTTTTGTCCCTCCATCTAATAACCTTAATATTTTGAGCTAATCATTTTGTTCCCTTGCCTTTGTGTGAAACCCTCTTTACAAGGCAAAAATAAAGACTTTGAAAATATTCTTTTTTCTTATTTACAGTACTAGAAATGTATTATTCTGACTATATTTTCTTGATTGAAATTGAAGACTTTTGAAACATAATGACTAGCCTTGATTTTTTTAATTTGTTAATATAGTTTCTTTTTTGACTTTTTGGAATCATTTTGGCTTATTTGGATGTGGATAAGCTTGAGGTTATATAGTTGAATATTTTTGGTGGCTGGAGAAAATATTTTAAAAATTACTGAAGTGTGTGCAGCACCACATCTTCTTTAAAAAAAATTAAAAAATCCATTAAAATAATTACTATTATTATACAACCTTTCTTCAAGAGAACTCTATAAGGACTAGAAATTGGGCTTTTTAGGTGAATTTTGAGGTTGAAATTTGTAAAATTTGAAATTTTAAGTTTTTAAAGTTGTGATTTTTGAGGTTTGAAGTTATGTCTGGACATATATTTTACTTGAAAATAAAAATAAAAATTTGTTAATGAAACTAATTATAAAGTTGCACAAATACATATTAAAGAGACCACTCATTGATATGTGGGTCTAATCCAACTCAAAAATTTAGCTCAAGAGGTGAGGATTGCTCAAATACATAATAAAGAGACCACTCATCCCTCAAAGAGCCGATATGCGGCTCTTTGTACTCACCACCCCTCCTCATTATGCCTAAGACTTGACATATATGATGTACGGACAATTTAATATGATGGCCCAACATTGAAAATAAAATTTGAAATGAATCCTGCTCTAATGTCATGTTAAAGAAATTGATATTTTGTTCAAGAGATGAGAATTGATCAATTCATATTAAATAGACCACACATCCTTATAGAGTCGATGTGAGGCTCCTCAGACACACCTCCCCTTTACGCCTAAGGCTGGATATATATGATATGTAGGCCATTTAATATAGTGGTCTAACATTGAAAATGAAAATTGAGATGAATTCTGCTTTGATTCCATATTAAAGAAATTGATATCAGACCTAACTCAACCTCAAAAAAATAGCTCAAAAGATAAGAAGTGTCTAATCTATATTAAATAGACCACTCATCTCTTAAAATGTTGATGTGAGACTCTTCAATACACAATTTCAAATTTTAATTTCAATGTTTTCTCTATGAAAATAGCATTTTTTTTTATTTTAATAAAATCTTTAATTGTACTAATTTTTGATAATATCAATTGAGATAAAAGAGTTCTTATAAGTCCACAGCAAAAATTATAAATGGGCCTACAGAAATAAAGCCCATCAGATCAACTGCATAATCCAATAGTAAAGCCCATCTAATTGTATTTGTTGACCCAAAAAGCTTAATGTTGAGTGAAGTGCACATATAGCAACTTTTAGGATCTATTTAAAGAATAGCCCATGTTTGCAAAAAATTTAAAGTGTAATCACCTTAAAATTGAACTTTAGACATGGGCCAGAAGTTAAGCACTCAAACTTAAAGCTTAAATTCACGATAATTCACATTCAATATCTTCAAGGTTAATTTTTTTTTTTTTTTTTATATATATATATAAATACACAACTTATTTTATCATATTCTTTAAAATTCCCTATCATTTGAAAAAATTACAAAAATCCCTACTTTACGCAATGTATCAGTCGGATACATCACTTTACGCGATGTATTGGGACGTTGAGTGATGTATCCAAAACCGAGACATGATGTATCAGGACGTTGAGAAATCAGAGATGTATCCGAAAGTGGGATACGCTGTATCGGGACGTTTTGGGATGTATCCAGTATCTACCAAATTTAAGAGATTTTTTGTAATTTGAAAAAGAAGAAGATATATGATGTAATTAGCTCTTAACACAATGAGATTTGTGTAAAATTTCCAATGCGACATATCTTCGATATGATTGCATGATTTCATAAGATTTAATTTCATTTCAGCAAACCAAAAGAACTTTTAAGCTTACATTATAAAAGCTATGTGCATGCCTCCTAAGAAAAGATATCATGTTGGACTTATGAGACTAATGTTTGTATAAATATATCGACTAGGTTTATATAGATACACCTGATTGTTATATATTATATATTTTAAATTTGAGTGAAAATATAAATAAGTATTAAAATGTGAAAAATACAAGGTCAAACTTATGTGAAATTTATCCCTTTTTTTTTGGATTAATTTGAAAAATGAGAAAAAATTATTATATAGAACCTATAAAACTAGTGTTTATACAATAATATATATATATTAGATTCGTATGAATGCTTGAAAAGAAATAGCCAAGTAAGTATTAAAGAGTGAAAAATGAGACCAAAATGTATCATCAAATTATGACTTAATTAATTTCAAACGTGATGGAAAGAATGTTGTTGCTTTAACCAACCTACCAAACTCTTTCGAAGGATCAACACGTGGTAGTCGAGTGATAAATACATTTTCATTCTTAATCATAAGTCTTGGATTCAAGTCGTCTTTATTATAAAACTCTTTATTTAGATTTGATCGGATTCTATTGTAGATATCGAAAAACTCTTTGGACGACTCAAGACTTGGCCACTGAGAGTTAAAGCTCATCAAGCCTTTGCACTAAGGTTGTTCAAAATCGATAATCCAAATCTAAAAGAAGTTATTGATTTATCGGTGACAAGTTATTGATTTAGCAGTTTCAATAATGATTTTGATTTTTTTAACCATTAGGTTATTGATTTTTAACGGTTTGGATTTTTTTGTTAACGAATTAACCAATAATTTGATAATAAATTAGTTAATTAAATTTATACCATTTGGTACATAAAGTCTTTGATTTAAGATTTAATTTCATACTTTTATTTGTAGTTGTGTGAAACTTTTGGTTATTCTAGAATGTGTTCGTGTTGGCTTTTGAGGAAAATACAATCTATTGACTCATGGATAATAATCTATATACTCTCCATGTCCCTAATTACTTGTCTACTTTTACTTTTTTAGTTGTTCTTAATTACTTGTTCATCTTGACAAATCAAGAAATGACAATTTTTTTTTTACCTATTATACCCTCAATTAATTACTTTGAAAATGATAGAACTTCTTGAAAATCTTAAGTTTTTAATTCATTCACTTCACAATTAATAGAAATAAAATGATAAACTCACCATGTCAATAATTGTTTCTTAATAGGTGTGCCAATTTAAAAATGAACAAGTAATTAGGGACACAGCAAGTAACATTTAGCATGTTTTCAAATTGATAATGATAACAAACCAATAAATTTCAAAATCCAATCGAATCGAACCGAACCGATCCATGCTCTTCCCAGCATGTCGCTTGCATTAAATCTAGAACCAAAAAGAATGGTGGATCGAATACGAATCGAATGGCATTGGTGGCAGCTTCAACATCTTTATCTTTTTCTACAGAGAGAATCACTTGTCGATTCACAAATTCATTCTTCAAATCCCATTTTATTAAGAAGATTAACAAGAACAATCTAGATCCACCATTGCAGCAATGGCAAACAAGATCAAGAATCTCGTTTATTATGCATAACCAATATGTTGTTGATTCATATAAAGGCGTAAAACGAGTTTCATTTCAGCTTCCTCTGTTACTACTACCTCTTCGTGTTGGTCGTAGTTCTTCTCTTCCGTTTCTGCACAAATTCCTTTCATCTCCTATGTCTTCCTTAAATTCCGACGCAAACCTTGATGCTAAAACGGCGAGTCCCCCATTTCCCTTTTGGATTTCGAGCTTCTTTTGGGAGATGGGTGTTTTGTGATTTCTGGGTCTTAACTTCCCTTTTCGTTTTTTTCAATTCATATTGGCGATAAAAGATGCAATTTTGAGAAATGGGTGTTTGGTGATTTCTGGGTTTAGGACATTTTTCGTGTGCTATGGCTGTAAGGGTGATGCGATTTTGGATTGAATTTCTTAAGGAGATGAGATATTGAGCTATTTCCCCTTACCCCTTGTTAGGAGTGTTTGATTGTTTCTGAGTTTTTGATATTTAATTATTTATGTTCTATTTGCTGTGATTCTTTTTTTTTACTTAACAAGATGTGATTTTCAGCTTGTTAATGGTAGCGAGTGATTGATATTGTGAGCTTGTTCATAGTAGCTCTATCCATACTCTACTTTTCTGATAGAATTATCAGATTGTGTGACATTATTTAAGGACGGAGAACGATATAATCTACCAAACACTCTATTCATTAAAACAATACAGTATGATACAATACAATACAATACATTATGAAACAATACGTAACAACCATCCAAACAAAGTGTTAAGAGAAAGATGGTTTTTTGAGTGTTTATTAGGAAATTGGTGTTTAATTATTTCTGGGGTTTGGGTGTTTGTGGTGCTATGGCTGCAGGTTAGCTTACAACAACAACAACAACAAAAACATAACCAGTGTAATCTCACAAGTGGGGTCTTCGGGAGGTTGGTGTGTAGGCAGCCTTACCCTTACCTTGTGAAGGTAGGGAGGCTGCAAGTTAGCTTGAATTTTTTTCATTTGTAATTCTTAAAAGAGATGAGATTATGAGCTATTGCTAGAATGATTTGGGTTGTGCTCTGTCTCTTTGTTTGAGATTTTGAGCTTACAAGGATGATTGTCGGATTATTCTGTCTATTCTGTTGCTGCTGCAGGTTTGCTGTGGGTTCAGTTGAAAATCTTTAAAAGGATGAGACTTTAAGCTACTTGTTTTTTATGGTTGTTTGATCATTTGAGTTTAGGTATTTGTGTGTTGTGTGTGCAAGGTAGCTGTGATTTTAAGTTAAAGTTCTTTAATAATATGGGACTTTAAGGTGTTTTTTCAGTAATGAGTGTTCATATTTTCATGCATTTCGGTTACTTATGTGTTGTGGTTGCAGGTTAGAGCTGTGATTAAGGGGAGAGTACAAGGGGTGTTTTACAGGGACTGGACTGTGGAGAATGCTAAGGAATTGGGCTTGAAAGGTTGGGTTCGAAATCGGAGGGATGGATCGGTGGAGGCTTTGTTTTCTGGAAGCCCGGAAAAAGTTCAGGAAATGGAGCAGAGGTGTCGGAGGGGTCCACTATCTGCTATTGTCACTGGACTAGATGTCGTCCCTTGTGATGATGACCCTGGAACTGGGTTCGAACGCAAACAAACTGCTTGATCATAGACTAGCCTTTTGGTAGAGACTAAGCTGAACACTTTTCCTGGTTTCTCTAACTTGCTCTTGCTACATGTTTAAGTGGTTATAAGTACATCATGTTTGTACACACAAGGTCTTTGAAATGTTAAGGATTTTATTGGTAAATGTTCTTATTGATGTTATGCTTACATTCACTGATTCATCACTGTGTGCTTGTGCTTTTTCTAATTGCGTTTTGAATTTTAGCATTATCTTACCATCTACATTTACTAGAGTAACTGACTAAGTGTTGTGGACTCTTCATTTTTGCTGCCGAACGTGTGTCGACACGACGCTAGTGTGGGTGTGGGATTTGTGGTATGAGGTCAATCCACATCAGATATTGTGACCAGATCCATGAATAAATTAGGGGGGAAATTGAGATTTTGATTTCTCAAAATGAAAGATATAACAGATGTAAGACATGAGTAATGGCATACCTTCAATATTATAGTATTTTTGTCTCAATATTATATCCACAGCGTATCTCTCATAATTTAGAATATCTTTGTAGCTCTATTTTATAATTTTGAATTTCTTTTAGTAGAATCCCAGCACCTGTACCTGGATTTGTACCCTCGAATCATAAAATTTAGATTTTGCCAATCCGACCTTCAGATCAGCACCTATGTTGGATACCTGCATCCGAGTTCGAACAACTTAGGTAATTGATGGAGTGAGGTTTGTGGCTTTGGGAGGTGCTCAAACCTCTTCTTTTAGACCATTTCATATGGCGAAGGTTCATAACTGTTTACACATCTTTTCAGGCCCATATGGACGGGGATTTTGCCACTATCAACAACAACATACCCAGTGTAGTCCCACATGTAGGGTATGGAGAGGGTGAGGTGTACGCAGACCTTACCCTTACCTCCGATAGACCCTCCACTCGATAACAGGTTTGAGAAAAGGGCAAGAGTAAAAAGCAATGATGAAAATAATGAAGAAAGAGAAGTACTGACAATAAAATAGTGTAGATACCCAAAATAAATGAAACAACAGTACTAACAAAACCGAAGAATAAGATAATGCTAGCATAAAAACAATTATGCTGTCAAAGAAACCGAGATTTGGCGAGTATACTGTGGTGTTTTTTTGCTTAATGAATCATGTTACCTAAGAAATTAAAACTATAGACTCAAATTACAGTTTCTTTTAGCCATTATTTTGGATCCGTTACTATTGACACTTGAACCTATCATTGGAAATCTAAAACTTTTGGATGTATAAGTTTTGTTGTTCCATATTAAATCTCAATTTCATCCAAATGGACCGTTGGTCAGCTTTTAAACTCAATGCAGTGAAAGTTACTATGTCGAGAACATGGGCAGATGTAGCTTAATGTTACCGGGTTCATCTGAACCTTTACGTGTAAAACTTTACTACGTTGCAACAAATAATAGATATGAGCTCATAACGCACCCAAGGGTGTGACCTAGTGGTCAATAAAGTGGTTGAGAATCATGATGCTTAGGTTCAATTCCCAGCGGAGACAAAAGACACCAGGGCGATTCTTCCCATATGTCCTAGCTTTGGTGGACAGAGTTACCTGATACCTGTTGCTGTTGGGAGGTGACATGTATCTCGTGAAATTAGTTGAAGTGCACAAAAGCTGACCCGGACACCAGTCAAACTACGGTCATAAAAATAATAAAATAGATATGAGCTTATAACCTTAAAAATATAATGGGTTCAACTTAGAACCTTAAAGGTCGAACTCATAGAACTAAAATCCTGGGTCCCTTGGTCAAGAAGGGAGATTATCTATTACTTTTTCTCTGCTCCAAGTATGGTAACTTACATCACCTTCTATGTTCAAGCCAAATGTGCTTGTTACTCAATTTTCTTTGAAATCTCTTCAGCTATATGTTTATATCTTGAATTCTTAAATAACGATTCGAGGATTTGTTGCTTCTGATGTTTTTGGGCATATATATCCTTTGCTTTGGCACATTGGTCATAGAACTTTTGAGCCTAAGAGCCTGTTACGTAGTAGCTTCGCAGTTTTAAGTTATGGACCACATTATTTTTTATTTCTTAAGAATATGCACTTCCAGATCTGTATGGAGAATATGAACCATGGCGTAGAGAAAGATTCGGGGATGTGGTTTGAAATCACAGAAGGGAAAAATTAATTTCTCAGGAATCGTTCTGAAATAGTCGTATGAATTCTATGTAAACTCGTCAGTGAATTTCACAGAAATGTGCTATTGAATTGTAAGAGAACATAATCCTAATGGTATTTAGCTGAAATATCTTTTCTGAAACTAGTGAAGAGAATTCGATACTTGTTCTAGTCATTGCATATTAAAATTTTCAACTTCGTTGCTATGTCATCCAACTTCGTGTGAAGAAAACTGTTGGACTAATCTGTTCCATATTTGAGAAGTATGTTCTTCCTATGGCCTCTTATTGTTGTTGTTGTTGTTGTTGTGTGTGTGAACATGCAAATTCTCAAAAAAAATTCACCTTATGAGTTTTTAATTTAGACGAGGGTCTATCAGAAACAATCTCTCTACCTCCCAAGATAGGGGTAAGGTTTGCATACACATTACCCTTCCGAAACCCCACTCGTGGGATTACACGGGATATGTTGTTGAGTTCTCTATCAATTTTTTTTCACTTCAAGGAGAAGTCATTTTGGATAGTCTTGTGCCATTATTTCTTCTCAGTTTTCTGTCAAATAACTTCAGTCTGATTGAATAACTTAGTTCCTTTGTCTTGGATAGAAAACCAGGATTATTACTCTGCATATTTCATCGGTGAATCATCGATCCTCGAGGCTGCAGTTTGCCAAGCATATCAAAGACGACGAGCTGACTGGAAGCTTTACTCTGTCACAGCCAAAACATTCAGTAAGATTTACTTTTATGTAGTTTCAGTATCCCCACATCCGATGAGGAATGTGGACAATTTTCACTTCATGAGCTTGTTTAAGGGGTTGAGTTACGCCCAAGGTTCATTTTCTTATCACGTGACAGATGTAGTTCAGGAAAGTATGCTGCAATAAATTGAGGCCCTCGATATTTTATCGATACACAATCCTAAATATACATATATTACATATTTGTTGATTATTTTTAATTTAAACGGTTGAGTGAACAACTGTGTTAATTCTTGAGAAAAAAAAGAAAGAAAAAGACATGGAATCAATTATTGTCCAAACAACACGGAAAAAGGCAAACAATGACTTGACCTTTTGAATACTTTTTTTGTACAACATTTTAGACTATGAGTTCGAAATTTTATCACAATTCATTTAATTTTGAACTTGCATATATAAAATCCGAGTTAATTAAGTTGAAGGTTCTTGAGAAACAATTTCTCTATCACGGGGTAAAGTCTGTGTATTATGCTACTATCTTCAAATTCTATTTGTGAAATTTTCATTCGATACGTTGTTGTTATACCACACAAAGTCTGAACTAAAGTTACTTAATTTGAATTTAGACAAGTTGAGATGACCGTGTGGGGCAAAAAACCAAACATTAAGAGACCTTAATTACAGGATTAGTTGCTTAAGAAAATGAAACATCAACTATTAAGAAAAAACCTAGCTCTTAAATAAGGACAAAATACACATGGAGACAACATTACAGTTGTTCCTAGACTCAAACATTACAAACATAACTCTTGAATTGAACAGAAAATATTATCGATACAAGTATTAATGACTGATTCGAACTTGTAAGCTATAAGTTATATAATGACTGATTTTATATTTGTCTTCACCATGTACTGTGAGCAATATATAAAAAAGATCTTTTTCTCTTAAAACTATTTTGTTATTTTCTGTTCCCTTTGAAGGAGGAATATGCATTTGAATCTGCCAACTTCTTAACTTTTGGAGATTATCCACTCAGGCCTAACACACACTTAATTTTAAAGTTAAATTCTAAAAAAGTTGGAAAACTGGAAAAACATTTTTTGAAAAATAAGAAGTTTAAAGTTAAAATTTGTTTTTAAATATAAGAAAATATATCGTTCCTTTTGGAACAGTATAAAAGAAAAACGTATGACACCATAAATTGAAATAAAGAAGAGAAAAATTCAGAAATAGCAACGACAAATAGACATAATAAGGCTCTATAGCTATAGTTTCGGTAATTGCGCTCTATAGCTATAGTTCCGTTTGCTGTGGAGGATGCAGTTTGTATATTTCGCTTGCAAATATACAAATAAAATAAATATATAGAAATGGAGGTTGTGGTTTGCATATTTCGCTTGCCAGTTTATATATTTCGATGGCAAATATACAAACATGATAAATATATACAAATGGAGGCTGCAGTTTGTATATTTCGCTTGCCCGTTTCACTAGCGAATATACAAACATGGTAAGTATATACAAATTCTGTATTTATATATTTAGGAATTTTTCAAAACCGCTTGTATATTTCGCTTGCCAATATACAAACAGGGTAATTTATTATGTTTTTTTCATAAATCGTATACAAATAGCTAGAATAAGCACATACAAATTCTGGATTTATACAATCAGGAACCGAATTATACAGATTCTGGATTTATACCATCAGGGACCGAATTATACAAATTTTGAATTTATACAATTAGGAAATCAAATAGAAAAATTCCGCGAACTATAGCCAAAAATTAAAAATAATCGAAACTATAGCTATATTACGTAATATACTCTAGATGTTTGTCATTTCACGTAATTTTTTCAATAAAGAAAGTACGCAGTGTTGTAACTGGAAATATTTGTTTAGGAGACTTACAAGTTTCTCCTTTTACGAAACTGGATCTGTAGCAATCACAACTTATGTCATTGGTTGTCGAGATGAATCCCCTTGTTTCCACAACCTAAGAATCTTCTTTAGACAAATGCAAAGAATTCTCTCATTGTAGACCCTAGTCACCATATTAATTAATGTGGAAATTTATCGTAGTTCTAACATTCATAATGACGTATTTACACATTATGTATGCAAAGAATTTTGTCTTTGTAGATACTAACCATTATAGTAATGTGTGAATTTATAGTCTTTTCAACATTCATAATGACATGTTTATATATTATAATCGAATTTACAAATTTCTTATCTTTCCAACGCTCTATATGGCTGGATCCGACCCCATAGATATTTTCAATGATTTCGAAATAAGAACACAAAAGTTTGGAAAAGTGAACAAGGGAAAAAAGATGGACCATATGTTTGCAATAAAAGACCAAAAAGGTACCAAAGCACATGCAAAAGAGCAGGGGCGGATATACTTCAATTGAATCCATAACTTTGATACCAAGCATATTTTGTGAAATATTTTTATTAAAATTATAATAAAAAAAATAAAAACTCGTAACTTATATATCTAAAATATCTTCTGAATCTATCTTTTTGAGATTTTATTGAAGGCTCAATTGATTTTGAATTTGGAAAAGAGGCTAAATAATGCTACTACTACTAACCAATTTCACGACGAAACAAGTGGAAACATATCATTGGTGTCAAATGATGTATTTTAGTTTGATCAGTTACGAAATTTAAATAGAAAATGGAATGCTTTTGGATTTTTAATTACTTTAAAGAACAATTGTACATCATCTGTCTGCTTGGTACATTTCATTTTATATAAATAAAAAATGAAGTGGAGCTTTTTAACCTTCTCTTTTTCCTTACTTTCATTTCTCAATTTATATTTTAAAAAAATTCTAGTCTGTCTTAAAAATAATAATTTATTTCTAAATTTTACGATAATTAATTTTTTTATTTTTTATTTTATTCTTAATGAGACAGTTTATAATTATCTAAATATTTATGTATTTTAGACTACAAATTTCAAATGTCTTTATTTTATTCTTAAATTAGGTGTCGAGTCCAATACCTTCACATAAATTGAGAGTTGAGACAAATAGAATACTATGGAGTGGCAAACTACTTAACCAAATATCAATCAAAACAATTTACAAGTTTTTGAGAGCAAGAAATGTGACACTGAATTAAGTCCTTTTGGTGGATTGTTTATTACTAGGTTGATTCGACTATTAATTTGTGAATGTATCCATTATTATTATTGGATAAATTTCTCCTTTGACATAGTTATTATGGATTACGATTCACGTGTGGATGTCTATAAGCATTATTGTGAAAAAACTTAAGACTTATTATATACAACACTTGTACAAAAGGGCGTAGCTACACTCATATCAGGGTATTCAATTGGACACTCTTCGTCGAAAAAATTATACCGTATATACAAGTAAAATGTTAAATAAAATGGTTAAATAACATATTCTGAACACCCTTAACACAACAATATGATGTAGCTCAGTAATTTCAGGCACCTTGAAAAAACAAAGACATGCTTCGTGAAATTTCTAGCTCCGCCACTGCCTGATATAATCTAATAATTGATACCAAACACACCCAAAATGGAAAATCTTACTGGCCCTTCCCTTATATCCTTTTCTTCTCATGTGAGCAATATATGAAAGGTCATTTTATCATTAATTTGATTTGTTAATCACATTTCTCTTAATTCTGCTTTGTTTTCTGTTCCTTCTAATCTGGCAACTACCTGTCCAGCAATTTTTTTAAATATTTTTAAGAAACTTTTGGAGTTTATCAACTTAGCCTAACATTTTTATATTTATTTTGAAAGAACATGCATAAACCCTCTAATACTAAACTTTTCTTTCTCGGTTGAGTGCGTGAATAAAATTTCACATTCATAATTAAAAAAAATAAAAACTACGCATACGTAGTAGTTTGGCTCAAAGTGAACTACATTACATCATATTAAAAGTATATTTGGATAAGATTCGTTGAATCTGTAAGCACAAAAATTTATTCGGATAATATAAACCCCCTTCACTTAAAAATTGTACTATATGTACAAAATCAAAATTTATATATGAGTTGACCTAATTCAATAACTTTTTTTCCACCAAGTACAAAACAAGAACATAAAGTTTGGAAAAGTGAATTTGGAAAAAGATGGATTATATGATATGTTACATCAATGACCAAAAAGGTTGCAAAGCACATGCAATAGGGACCCAATATTTTATACTATAAATCTCCTACTCAAGTTCTACAAGAAAAACAAACCAAATCCTAAATTTTTCATTATACTATCAAACATTAATTAAGCTCAAATTATGGTGAAGTCCAAGATCATTGGGAAGTTATTGAAGGCTCAATATCTTCATCAATTGATTCTCAATTCCAAAAAAATGTCAAATAATAATGCTACTACTACTAGTGATCAATTTTCCGTCGAAACGCCACATGGCAAGACATTATTGGTGCCAAATGATGTGAAAGAAGGACACTTTGCTGTTTTTTCAGTGAATCCTGAAGAGGAACCACAAAGGTTTGTGGTGAATTTGCATTGGTTAAATCATCCATCTTTCTTGAAATTATTGAAAAAAACTGAAGATGAATATGGTTTTAGTCAAGAGGGTGTTCTTGAATTCCCTTGTCGTGCTGAGGAATTGGAGAAGGTTCTTGCTGTTGAATGTTCGAACAAAGTCTCACGTTGGTAATCAAAAAATTCAATAAGAAGCTATACATATATAAGATGTAAGGTCTTTTGAGAAAAATCGTACGAACTTATTACTAGTGCATTTGCAGTTTAACTAAGTTATCAACAAGTTGCTACAAAGATATCTAAGTGATGCAATAGTACTTCTCCCTTCGTTTCATTTTATGTGTTTTAGTTTGACCAGTTATGAAGTTCAAGAAAATGATGGAATACTTTTGTATTTTATGACTCTTAAATTAAAGATAGATATATATGATATATCAAAATTAATTTACAAAAAGTATTATTGTTCAATTAGACTTAATTATATTGAGGACAATGTTACATCGTCTAAAGTATATATAATGTTGATCATTGAACTGTCTGCTTAGTACCTTTCATTTTATATATGATATAAATAAAGTGGAACTTTTTATCTCAATTTATATAACATTTTTTATTTTTTTTAGTCCGTCTTAGAAAAAATGGTACCTAAATTTAATAACAATTTATGCTTAAACGTCTTATTTTATCCTTAATGAAGACCACACATTTCAAAAAATAATTAATTTAATCTTGAATTTCGTATTCAGGCAAATACCTTCTTGGCCACAATTTAAGGACATCATGCCATGACCGAGAGAATCCAGCACGACCTAGAAGGAGTAGCTCACCCTGAAATCTGATGAGCTGGAGACTAGCTAGAGCTGAGGGCTAGTCAAAGTCGATGGTACACTTGTTGCACTCCACAAAAGAAAACGAAGAAAACACATGTAGGAGTCAGTACAGGGGAACATGTACTGAGTAGATATCATCGGCCAACTCAAAATATAAACTAATATCCAATGAATAGTAGTATAAAATCAACTATGGCACTTAGCAGGTGGCAAGCAACAAACAACATGAACCAGTGACAACAACACTAAAGTGAGTACGTAATCAGTCAGCAATATCAAGAACAGACATGAGGACTCATGCCTCCACAAGAAGCTCTTTTGGGAATTGAGTTCTTGAGATTGGGTACATTAAATTGTTTTAACATGTTTTCCTTTAATGTTACCATGCCGGAACGTGACACCTGATCCAATAATATCGTGCCAGCTCGTGGCACCCGATCCAAATATATCGTGTCGGAACGTGACATTCGATCCAATAATATCATGCCAGCTCGTGGCACCCGATCCAAATATATCGTGTCGGAACGTGACATTCGATCCAATAATATCATGCCAGCTCGTGGCGCCCGATCCAAATATATCGTTAATATCATTTGTTATCACCTCTTTCACTTCATTAACAATATTTCATTAAGTCTTCTTTGTTCAAGGCATCACTTTAATAAAACAAGTTCAAGATTATAGATTTCGCGGTCTTGGGATTACAGACCAATCACAACAACACAAGAATTATCCAAACCACAACAACCAAGTATATATTAAATTTCACAATATCACTCAATGACTATCAATCACTATTAAGAGTCTATCTATGACATAGAACAAACTATAACCTACATCCACCGAAGCACCAAAGTCAGACAAGCTACTTCTCCAATGCTTTTCCTTTTTCTCAATGCCTCCGAACGTTTCCAATCTATCGAGTATGCATAATTTGTAAGTTAACGAGTCTATAGACACCCATGTTACTATATATATGTCTAGCCTAGACCCAAAAACTCACCCAAAACTATAATTAATTTCCTAAAGTTCAAGCCTAAGGGTAAATCTAAATTCCTCCAATTCACATAACTTTAATGGAATTTAAATATATATATATATATCCCATTCTAGTGGTTAACAAAAAAAATAAAATGCAAAGAGATGTATATATCCAAGTTCCATCATATATATTAATTGTCATGTACGAAACCCGTCCTTAAAAGATAAGCAATCGTCGCAAATATAATATAATTTTTAAGTTCGAAAAGACGGAATCTTACAGAGAACTAATTAGGCTCAACTATATTCAATATTACTAAGAAAATAATTTTGACAATTTTTGTTTTAAACTACTTAACTAAAAAATGCTAAAGCAATAAATCAACTAAGAGATAAAATATAATCAAGTGTAAGAACCTAGAATTGTGATTTCCCCAATTATTAATTGTGGATATCCTCTTAACACAAATATATCTTGATCAATTATAGTAATTTTCTAGAGTTATTCTCTCGAATTAATCCTAGCAAGCAATTCAAACTACCCACAAGATCACGTCAAATCCGATTTTAAATCTAAGATAATCTCTTATGAACTTAGAAGTGATCGATGACGTTACATTATTCATAAGAATGTCTAATACATTTCTTACACGCTTAAAACTCATAATAAACCAAAAAAACATCCAATATAACAATGTAACAACACATTTATACATATGATATGAGGCAACAACGTAATATAAACATATACTTTTAGACAAATAGCATGTATCTAGATTGAAACAAGTTATTAATTGCATTTGAGATATTTGTGAATTACAAAAAAGACCCCATTCAAAGGATGAAAGGGATTTATCAAGTTAAGTAATATCAATATCAATATAAGAGAAAAAAGAAAACGTAGCTAACAAGAAGAGAAGGTCCCTCCCTTTTTCTCTGTCTTCATCTTCATAACTACTTAATTCCTTGTATAAACTTATTTCATTTACGCTATCGCGATTATCATCGCTTCTAGTTTTCACTAGCTCGTGATATCTCATTCTAACTTATATCATATATTTTTTTCGATAAAACTTCAAATATTGTATACATTTCGCCTAATGTATATACTATCATGTCGGTTAACTCACAAATTATTCTATCGAATTGACATGACTTTATATCGCGTTAACATGAAAAACACATGAACGTGGTCTTATAAGATGTATCTAAAGGACAAAAAGGTTACTTGCCTAATATAGTAAATAAACAAAGTATGTGGGACA
Organism: Solanum etuberosum; assembly: GCA_029582245.1. NCBI lineage: Eukaryota > Viridiplantae > Streptophyta > Magnoliopsida > Solanales > Solanaceae > Solanum > Solanum etuberosum. The sequence goes on from JAJONR010004148.1 coordinate 52,952, forward strand.
TAAAAGCAAAAACTAAAGGACCCCAATAACAAGATCGATCGTACATATATAAGAAAAAGAACAGAAGGTAAGGATATCAAATGAGCGAGTTGGACTGAGTAAATAAAAGACAGTTAATAATTCATTTAAAAGTTACTTGAGTTGATATGATTAGGCTAAAATGATTATATGAGGTGAATTTGCAAGTCAATTAACTATGATTATGCTCTAATTAAGAGTCTACGGAATTAAAAACGTGTCATGCCTTTATTAATTAATTTGATGTAAATATTTAGTATGAATAAATTTTTACCCTTGTACAACCAACCCCTAATGGAGAAACTTTCATAGTCGTCATACATATTGTACGATACGAAATGAGTTTAAGTTTGTATACAGTCAATCTTAAAAATAATAAATCATACTATCAGAACATCTAAAGGTGACCCACGTAAAGTCTTCATATTGCATCTCCTCCCTTTTCTAAAAAACAAAACAAAATTGAAGATATATCTTCTGTTATAACAAATAAAAATAACCCCATGTAAAAAATATTTATATTAACGATACATATTACATAAACTCGTACGAAATAAGGTACCCAAAGTTCCTTTTTTAATAAAACAAGAAAAAAAAAAAAGGTGCATTGGGTAGCAAACAAAAGGACAAGGTATAAATATCTAATAGGAAAAGTGCATTGAGAAAAAGATGGATCATATATTGCAATAAATGACCAAAATAGTTGCAATATATGACCAAATAGCTGGTTGCAAATTTAGGCACATCTTATGGGGACCCAACACTAAACTCATCACCTAAGAAATTGTGTCTTAATTATAAACCTTCACCATATTCTATATAAATCCCCTTCAAAATCTCTATAAAAAAACCACAACAATATTCAATATACTCCATATATACAACAAATATACACAAAATATGGTGAAGTCCAAGATCATTGGGAAGTTATTGAAGGCTCAATATCTTCATCAATTGATTCTCAATTCCAAAAAGAGGTCAAATAATAATGCTACTACTAGTTCTACTGATCAATTCCACGACGAAATGCCACGTGGAGAGACGTTATTGGTGCCGAATGACGTAAAAGAAGGACATTTTGTTGTTCTTTCGGTAAATCCCGAAGAGGAACCACAAAGGTTTGTAGTGGAATTGCACTGGTTAAATCATCCATCATTCTTGAAATTATTGAAACAAGCTGAAGATGAGTATGGATTTAAACAACAAGGTGTTCTTGAATTTCCTTGTCGTGCCGAGGAATTGCACAAGGTTCTTGCTACTGGATGCTCGAACTAAGTCTCACGTTAGTAGATGAAAAGATATTTAAGAATCTACATATATGCAAGGCCTTGTGCTCAACTATTAATAAATTTACAAACTTTGATAATTGTGTTATTTGATCTTCAATTAGACTTAATTATTTTAAGGACAATGTTAGATCTTCTAAAGTATATATATTAATGTTGATCATGGAATTGTCTACTTAGAATGAAATAGTATAGTACCTTTCATTTTATATAAATAATAAAATAAAGTGGTGTTTTTATATTAAGCTTTTCTTTTTTTTTCCCCTTATCTTCACAAGGGAAAAATGAAAAAAAAAATAGTAATAATTTTAAGTTGTGACCTTTCCATGATAATAGAACGACTCCGTCTTGTGAGAATTCTCAAATATTTATGTACCAAGTGATTAAGACCAAAAATGTTAACATGTCGATGTTTATAAGTTTGATGGTGAAAATTTAGACAATTACGATGTTAACAATTGTATCGCCTAAAGGAGAATTTGATATCTTTTTGTTTTATCAGTAATGGAAGCAATTGTTCCTGGGGAATGCAGACACTCACATACGGTTAATTAATCAAGTGACTATTTACTAGAACATCGACCAAGCACCACGAGCCTGGCGTAGCCAGAAATTTCATAAAGAGTGTCCAGGAATTGTACACGAGTACATTTTTTCTTTTGGATGAATGAGTGCACTAGAAATTTTAAAATTAAACTACGTAATATACATGAAAAAATTTGAAAAAAAGTAGGTAATATACATGAAAAACAGAGGCTTAATGTTGTTGCTAGCAAGATTTGAACTCACAAACGCTTCAAGTGTTGGCTCTTTCAAGACACCTTAAACCACTAGGCTACAACACCTTGTTGTGTTAAGGGCTTCTAGAATACATTATTTAACCACTTTGTATATTATTATACTTGTATATATGATATAATTTTTCGACGAAGGGTGTCCAATTGGACACTCTAAAGACTATGTACCTACGCCCCTGAATAAGAAATGAATTTACACTAAAACATTAATTAATGATTTCATATGAGATATTAGTTGGAAGACAAAAAATAAACATTCAAAAGACAGTAAGTGGGGAGAAAGGGAAATATCAAGTAAGTAACATCAATATCAACATAACATGCAATACAAGAAAAGGAAAACAGGATCGATATCGAGTAAACAATGAATTTGGATAAGTCAGATGACTCTGATATCATATTTAATAAAATAAACCTTGGACGCAATTCAATTTTAAAAGTTAATTGATCATAAAAAGATGAAAACCGCTCAAAACATATAAACAAATTTTTCATCTTGTAAGAGCTCGATGTGGGTATCTAAGATAAACATGCTTTTTTCCATTTAATTAAGTTAATATACAATGCATATGGTTATTGCAAGATTATTATTTTTACATTATAGGGTCAACTAAACTATTTATATGGAAGTTTTCTTTAAAGGTAGGATCGGTAATCTTAAAAATAAGATAAGTTACTGCTAAATAAAAATAATTTAATTATGTTTGTACCGATAGAGAGTTTAAAAATAGTTTAATACCTTAATTAGAATGGACAAATGAAGAATAACATACTCTAGTAGTAATACAATCGTTTGTGTTCGTTTAATTGTATTATTAAGACATATTTATTATCTCATTTTTTATTTTACCTTCTTTATGGACAATGCACCATGTTATATATATTATTATGAGGAATACCGAGTAAATAGATCAGATTTAGACATAATGTTGTTCTGTGGCGATACATACTGGACCTTACCTCTATCCATTTCTAATGCCATTGCATGTCAGGAATAGGAAGGATATGTTGGACGTAATCACTCTCTTGGTAGGGGGTGTATTGTCCTGTCTTTCTACAGTACACAATCGAAAGAGGTCTATTACATTTTATCTCTCGTAATTCGTATCACAACACATTCTACGAGATTAAAAAATCATCATTAATTTCTTGATGTAGGTTACGCTAGAATATGTAATTCTTATTTCATGATAACTCTCTTTTACATGATTTACACTCTAAGCATGAACAATAATCATAAAACAACACTTTTATCTGTGAATAAAATCTAAAATGCTTAAAACTATATATAACCATTAGTACCTTTCAATATTATCCACTTACACATATTATTAAAATAAAAAATTATCGATATTTATTGACGGTCAACAAAGCCACAATTTGACACGTCTAGAGGGAAGCAAATCAGTGTGCCCATTTTTCAGTATATGAAAGACACAATAATGAAAGGTTTAAAAAAAGAGAATTAATAGTCAAAACACATTTAAAGTATCCTGATAATTCGAGTTTCATACTTGAACCATCAGGTGTGAAAGTTTCCTATCTATCACCAATTATTTATCAAAACACACCTTAACTATAAGTTGTTCCTTTTTACAACCTAAAATATCAGATAGAAAACTCGCACATGCATCTGAATTCTTTTAAATGTTTTTTTGACTCGGTGATGATATACGTTTCACACGGCGCACGATTCCATGGATAGTTTCATTCGAGATCGTGATGAAGGATCTTCGCGTTTTCTTATCTTCTTCCCGCCCTAGGAGTAGCACAAAAAGAGGGATTAGGCCTCTTCCCCGTCGTCCTCTTTTTTCAGAGGACTTTCGGACATGTCCCCTGCACCGGACCTTGGGGAGGAAGTGCAGCAAGTGAGTCTCTCCATAAATTTAACAGGAGTTGATAACTGAAAATTAGGCTCAGACAGAATTAGACAAAGAACTAGTCAACTTAAATTCCAGCAAAATTTAATCAATTTTTTAAAATATCTCCAAAGATGATTAAGAATACATGTTGATTTAATTTTGACAATACATGACAACTAAGAAGACTTGCATTAGTTGTTAAAAAATAAATCCAAAGTTGATTATGAGTGCATCTTGATTTTGACAATACATGACAATTAAGAAGACTTGCAATAATTGTGGAAAAAGTCATACAAGTGATTTAATTACATTAGGAATTGCAGGTGACAACCATTTGTAGATGGACCATAATAAATATTGAACCATCTTAGGAACTTCATATGTTCCCTAGACTAAGTTGATCATAATATTCATTGGTCCAAGATCAATATTATTATTTTTTACCTCTATAACGAAATATTATTATAGAGAACATATATATAATATTACTTCCTATGTTTCATATGGTTTATCTGATTTTGACTTGACACATAATTTAAGAAAGTAAGATTGTAGTCTTAAATTAAAAGTACGTAGAATGTATCAAAATATTTTTAAATTTTGTAATCTTAAACAAGATATGTGGAAAATTGACAAGTCACATATCTACTACATGTTTCTTTTATAAATTACAAACTTTTAAATACACAAAGATGGTATGGATAATTTTTTTACGCTGAGCATGAACTTTTTTTTCGCAAAATTTAAAATAATGAGTTTTTTTTTACAAAATATAAACTTATGAGTCAAGTTTTACATTTAAAAGATTTAGAAATCACAATTTGGAATCCCAATATCCTGCTTTTTGAAGAATTTGAGATTTGAAATCATGATATCAATTCCAAATCGCATGTCCAAACGCCTACCAGAATTTGTGAGGTTATTAAAAGCATAACTGAAGGAAGAATATAGATTCAAACAGAAGGGTGTTTCTGAAGTACTTTGTAAACCAGAGGAATTGCAGAAAAATCTGCAAAAGAGAAGACTGAAACATATTCCAATGTTGGTGCTTTGTAGTAACTATTTTTCAGGACTAAATTGTAGTCTAGTTATCCACTCTTTGTAGGGTTGAAACACTATTTGAGTACCAAATAACAACAACATAACCACCGTAATTCCACAAGTGAGGTCTGAGGAGGACAATGTGTACGCAAACCTTACCCCTACCTCTCGTAGAGATAGAGGCTGGGGAGAGAATACTTTGAATTTCTGGACATGGATCGTTCGCCTCTTTTGTCATCTCAAGATCAAGTAGAACTCAAGGACACAGTAGTATGAAGTTCAAATAGGAAGACCAGCAATACCATTAAATAGAGAAAACTAAGGGAAGCAATCATGCAGCACTTGGAATATCACCAAACTTTTCAGAGGCTAAAACTGTTTGAATTCATAGTATCAACAGAAATTTCAAAAGGAAACAGCAGCATGCTGATACATTGGAGAAACTTATGGAAAGTAAACAGGCCAATTGAAGTAGTACGAGTCTCGGGCATCTTTATCCATGTACTGGTTCCACTGCAACAAATGAAACTCAAATGAGAAACATAAATCCAGTAATTTCATCCTAGTTTGAAACCAAAAACATTTGAACAAAAAATGTCTTCCTTTTATGGCGCATAAGAGTTGACATAATCATAACATAAGAAACCTAAGAACCGTGAGTACCTTAAATTCATAGTCCTGATTTTTCTTGAGAGCTTTCTTCCAGTGATATTGCTCAAAAAGCATGGCTTTGTCATGCCAGCTGCACGTAACAACATATTCAACGAGTCAGACACACAGAAAAAAGGAATTTTTTTAAAGAAATCTTATGCTTGCAGTAATATGGTTGTCGTTGAGACAACACTTAGTACTGCCGGTACCCAACATGGCAAATGTGATCACGTGCTGGGGCACAGACTACTGGCAATTAGTCACAGTGGAGTGCACCTATGCCAAACTAAAGTTTCGAAGCTATACTAGCCTCCACAACTCAAGAAGTATAGTTCTTATGAGATCAAGAAGGAACAAGTGAGCCCCCATCACAAGTTAAGTATGCACGGAAGCTTTGAATGATGTTTAAGTGAAATGATCAAGTGGCCTCCATTTCAAAAATAATAAAAATGTATGGATTATGCTTTAATCAATTATCACTCTTGCGTTGTAGTTCAGATCTCGATAGATAAGCCTTTAAAATTGTTAGTATAAAGTGATAAACAGATAAGCATAGGAAAAGATAACAATGACCCAATTTTCTTCAAATATGACCTATCAAACTCCAAATGTAAACTTGGAACGCAGAAGGAGCCTCATGCTTATCCAAAACAATAGGGGGGAGAAGAGAGTAGAAGGGAGCCTCATATTACCCCTTACTACCCCTTTCAATTCACTCGGACTCCCAGCAAACCACCGTCTTTGCACCAACATTTAGCAAAAAGAATATAAACTTCTGCTATCTTTTGTTTCTCCTACCCTATTACTAAGATTTACATGAAAGCACAAACAGATAATCTCAAACAAGTTAAGCATTCTACAGTCATCATGCATTGAGGTTTTTCTCTAGTGAATATGGAACTGTTCTACAGGGATGTGTCTAATGGCTCTAATTTGGACATCTTGGACAAAGCAATACTTAAGAAGTTTCCAAGATTTAAACCTCCGACCAAGTTCGGGTGAGTGTGATCTTCCTTTATTCGAGGTGGTGCAAACACTAAGACCTTTTTACGTGTGAGGCAATTGTCAAATATCCTCAAACTTTTTAGTTTTTGCTTTACTTAAGGTGAATCCCTGATCCATTTTTGTAATCAACAAATGTTTTGTTCTCAATGAGAAACAGAAGAAAAATAGTGAGAAGGATTAGGAGTTCAACTTAGCATGAATGTACTGCTCCTTTGCTGTTCAAATGCCAACAGATGTCATTTAACTGGAAGAAGTGGGAGCTAGAGTAGAACGGAACATAAAATAGAGAGATGTTTATGTATTAATTTTTAAAAATAAAAAAATGAAATAAAGATTGAAAATAAAGCAAGACAACCTGCTAGCATGAATCAAGCACTGCCTATTCTGCAACTCGAACAATCCTAACGACAATTTTAAGCCCTCAACACACTAGTGACACTATTTCAACAGTATAATCTTGCACTAATGAAAAAATCACAGAATGCCTCACTGTCGCTCTACAAACTAGTGATACTTATTAGAGCAACACTATATTCTTTGAGTAGGCATTTTAGTGTGCACTAACCTTCTATTGACCGTCTGCAAATTAATTTTTAGTATTATATCCACTAAGAAGGTTTAGAAACCTAAATATGCAGAACCTATATTCACAGATATTTCCATTTTGGAACATGTCAAATGGAAACGTCGACAATGTTCCGGACATCTCAACGGGGTGGAGAAAGGGCTAAAGTGAGCAGGCAAAACAACCTTACTCAATCCTGAATCCCTTGATCAAAAACAGATTGACTCAATTTAACATTACCAGTTTCAAAAAAAAAAAAAAATAGATTGACTCAATATCTTTTTTGATATAGACTGACCCCCCATTTTTTATTCTAAACTGTAAACAGAAACCGGCAGCATAAAGTCAACAGCCCTTAACTCTATCATAATCACATCGAACTTTATCATGATAAAGATCAAGAACAGCTTTGAAGGTTAATTACTTATCCACCCAAAAAGAAAGGGGAATTTGCAAGGTGAAAAAAAGACCTCCCTTGTAGTTTTACAAGACCAAATGGACCTCAACTCTACTTCAATTTTTAACATCATAATTTGATATACCACTTTGTCTTTATCCAAAACTAGTTGTTGGTGGCTATATGAATCCTTTACATCAGTTATGTTCTATTGGGACCTATTTGATTCCAATACCAAGTAATTAGTCATTTACGGCAAAGTAAAAGTTTTCTAAAACTAGAGGCAACAATACCAACTAAAAGCAGAAGCATCCTACACATCCCCGAAGAGACGTACAAGTTCCTAACCAAACTACAAAGGCTCCTAACAAGTACCATACCTACTTTAAATGTAACAACAGTTGACTAACACCATATGTCGATACCACTCCTCGAAACTATAAGCACACTATATAGAACAAGAATTGAGCCGAATAAAGATAACCCCTTTACCACACACTCTCTCACTTTCTCTTGCTTTAATACCTCTTTGCACCACCAACACGACAAGTTGATACCACTCCTCAAAACTACAAGCACAGTATATAGAACAAGAATTTAGGCCAAAGTGAGCAGGCATAACAACCTTACCCAACCCCTTGATCAAAAACAGGTTGACTCGATATCTTTTTTGATATAGACTGACCCCACATCTTTTTACTCTGAACTGTAAAGAGAAACCGGCAGTGTAAAGTCACCAGCCCTTAACTCAATCATAATCACATCGAGAACAGCCTTAACTTTATCATGATAAAGATCCAGAGCAGCTTTGAAGGTTAATTACTTATCCACCCAAAGAGAAAAGGGAACTTGCAAGGCGAAAAAAGACCTCCCTTGTAGTTTTACAACGCCAAATGGACCTCAACTCTAAATCAATTTTTAACATCATTATTTGATATACCACTTTGTTTTTATCCAAAACTAGTTGGTGGTGGGCAGTGGCTATATGAATCCTTTTTATCAGTTGTGTTCAATTAGGACCTATTTGATTCTAATATCAAGTAATTAGTCATTTACAGCAAAGTAGAAGCTCTCTAAAACTAGAGGCAACAATACCAACTAAAAGTAGAAGCGTCCTACACATCCCCAAAGAGATGTACAAGTTCCTAACCAAACTACAAAGGCTCCTCACAAACACCATACCTACTTTAAATGTAACAACAGTTGACCAACACCGTATGTTGATACCACTCTTCGAAACTACAAGCACACTATATAGAAAAGGAATTCACCCAAATAAAAATAACCCCTTTACCACTCTCTCTCTTGCCTTAATAGCTCTTTGCACCAGCATCATCACAAATTGATACCACTCCTCAAAACTATAAGCACACTATATAGAACAAGAGTTGAGCTAAATAAAGATAACCCCTTTACCACTCTCTCTCTCTCTTTCTCTTGCTTTAATAGCTCTTTGCACCACCAACACCACAGGTTAATACCACTCCTCAAGACTACAAGCACACTATATAGAACAAGAATTTAGCCGGATAAAGATAAACCCTTTACCACACTTTCTCTTGCTTTAATAGCTCTTTGCACCACAAACACCTCAAGTTGATACCACTCCTCAACACTACAAGCACACTATATAGAACAAGAATTTAGCCGAATAAAGATAACCCCTTTGCCACACTCTCTCTCTCTTTCTCTTGCTTTAATAGCTTTTGGTACCACCAACACAACAAGTTGATACCACTCCTCAAAACTACAAACACACTATATAGAACAAGAATTGAACCAAATAAAGATAACCCCTTTACCACACTCTTTTCTCTTGGTTTAATAGCTCTTTTTGCATCAGCAACACCACAAGTTGATACCTCTCCTCAAAACTACAAACACACTATATAGAACAAGAATTGAACCAAATAAAGATAACCCCTTTACCACACTCTTTCTCTTGCTTTAATAGTTCTTTCTGCACCAGCAACACCACAAGTTGATACCACTCTTCAAAACTACAAACATACTATAGAGAACAAGAATTGAGCCAAATAAAGATAACCCCTTTACCACACTCTCTCTTGCTTTAATAGCTCTTTGCACCAGCAACACCACAAATTGATACCACTCCTCAAAACTACAAGCACACTATATAGAACAAGAATCGAGCCAAATAAAGATAACCTCTTTATCAAATTAACAACAAATATGAAAGAACAAAAATTGTAAGCCAAACTATATAGAACAAGAATTGAGCAAAATAAAGACAACCCCTTTATCAAATTAACAACAAATATGAAGAAAAAAAAACAAACAGAACATTGTTGCAAAAAGGAAGTGAAAGTGAGTTTTGCAGGTTTTACTTGTATTGATTGGAAAGAGTCCACATGTAGGGATTGATCCATGTGAGAGCAGAGAAAGCAGCAGACCCGATCCATATGTTCACAAATCTTTCCGGGTCGGCGTGTGGTACTCCCGGGTCGCCCCTGTATGCGTTTCCAAAGTACTTCTCCATTTTCTTCTTCTTCTTCTTCTTCTCAAACGCTGAGTTCTCTCTTTTGGCTTATCACCAATATCTTGTGAACCAAAGGAAGAATTATATTTATATATGTGCTCTTTTAACTTTTTGGAGTTCCACATTTTACCCCTTGAACTTCTCATACTTTAAAAAAAACACTTTTAATGTCGGGTATCTCATTGGAGTCTGTTAAATTCAAATGATGATAAAATATTTTCTAATTAAGACATTTAATAGGTAGGGTTCAAACTCGAGACCTCACATGTGCCTTATGTAAAACTGTCCTCATACCTAGGGTTCGAACCAAAAACCTCATACTGGAGGTAAAATGCTTCTAAAAAATCGTCTTCGTACCAAGATTCGAATTCGAAATCTTAGATTAAGGATGAAAGAACACTTGTCATTTTATCATAAATTTTATCGGTTTATTTTAAGAAATGTGAAAGTTTGTTACTAATGCTCTATTTATGATTGTTGTTAAATATTAACCAATAATCAATCATGTTACATTGAGTAAATGGTAAAAAAATATATACCTAAACTTTTTTTTTGTGAGTATCATATTTTAACTGTCTATTGTTCTATTTACCTACTTAAACTATTAATTTTTCGCGAATTTTATACCTCAGTCATCAAATTTACTTTGTAATAAAGCATATTTCGATGTTGGGTTGGTTTACAAATGCTCGTTGACTATTGAGAATAAATATTTGACCAACTCAATATCAAAATATGTTTTAATATAATAATAGTGATAGTTTAAGTAAATAAAGAGAATTATGAACCGTTAAAATATGAAATTAATTAGGAAAAAAACTAATTGTTTATATGTGTTTTTGGATTATTAGCTTTATTGCATTTTGCATTAATAGAAAGAAGTATATACAAAAGGAACTTAATTGGCTGTAATGAAAGAAAAAACATCAATGGGTAATTATGCAAGTATAAAATAGTTACAAACCAACTACTTGAATTATGTATAAAGTTCACATTTTCATATATGTAAAATATTTCCTCTTAAATTTGTAGATTTGTAATCTCTATTCTATTTATATTTAATTAATGATGTTTACAACTTTTTCCCTACCATGGAAAAATAAATCACTCAAGAATGATGAAGTAAATGGATGATAAAATTTTCACTTAATATTTATTTGTAAGAAAATGCATTTGGATGTTAAATTGGCCATTACCTAAGTTATGTTTGAACTTAAAAAGATTTTAGTAATAATAATATATTTAGTGTAATCTCATAAGTAACATTGGAAGAGAATGACGTGTACATAATCTTATTCTATCTTATGAAGGTAGAAATTGCTTTCGCTGAACTTTCGGCTCAATTAAAACATAATAAAATCAAATATGAAAAATAAATAACATGCTAAAAACACATATGAAAAGAACAATAGAAATAACAAATATTATAGTAATCGAAACAACATATAATAATAAATCCGAATAATAGATAATAGAAATGTAATAACAACAATATTGATAAAGGAAACTAGATAACGTTCTAACTACCTACTAATTTTTTACCATAATGCTCAACCTCCGTGTCTCCCTATTAAGAGTCATTGCCATCGATAAACTAAACTGCAGATAAATCATGTCTTGTCTAATCACTTATTTAAACACACTTTCAAAAATATTTTCAAGAAAAAAATTAAAATAAAAGCTATATGGGTCAATTGTGAGTTTTCTAAACTACATGGGCTTATATGCTATTATTAGAATTTAACTTTTTCTATAAAAAAAAGGTCCCGCTCCAGTATTCGATCCTCCACTCTCTCGATCTAAAAATCCCTTTCTTGGTGTTTACCGTTTAGGGTTTATCAAAAAATTCTCCATAAACCCTTCTCAGCTTTCTCAATTTTGATGCAATTTCAATTTACAAATCAAGAATTCGGTACCCCAAGTTGAATTAGTCTCAAAAATCAGCTGTAAGTACTCATTTTCATACATTTTGGTTGTATATTTGGGGCATTTGGTGTTGTAGTTTTTCTTGTTAATGTAGCCTAATAGTTAAGTTTTTATGAATTATCAAGTGGGTTTGAGGAATCTTGAGGTGGGTTCTTGGATTTGTTGAAGAATTTGGTTGAGTTTTGGGTTCTGGGGTTCGCATTTTACATCACAAAGTTGTGATTTTTGTTTTGTTTTTGGGAAGAGACAGGAGTTTACAAAGTGGGGTGGAGGAATATTGAGGTTTGTACTTGATTTTGTTGAAGAATTTGGTTGAGTTTTGGGTTCTGGGGTTCACATTTTGTGTCACAAAGTTGTGATTTTTTTTTGTTTCTGGGAAAAGACACGAGTTTACCAAGTGAGGTGGAGGAATATTGAGGTTTGTATTTGATTTTGTTGAAGATTTTGGTTGAGTTTTGGGTTCTGGGGTTGTCATTTTACATCACCAAGTTGTGATTTTTTTTTTCCATTTTGGGAAAAGCCAGGAGTTTAGTAATTCAAGTCTACTTGTATTTTGGGCAAATGGGGTTGTTCTTTTACTCCTTAATGCAGCTTAAATGCATAGGGTCTTCATGAATTGCAAATGAGTGTTGGGATCTTGAACTGCATATTTGAGTTGTGGAGTTTTTTGTAATGTTACCAAGTTGTAAACTTTTCCTGTTAAAGGCACAAGTTTGAGCTGAGTGGTGAGGTTTTTGAGTAAAAGAAGCTGTAAATCTTTTAGGAATTTGAATATGATCATTGGAGGTAATGCCGAGGATAAAAGGGAGAAAGAGAGTACTGTTGATAATACTAGGGAAGAAAGAGCTGGTACAGACGATTTTGGGCGAGCAATATCGAGGACTGCGGTGGCACAGATATGTGAAAGTATTGGGTTTGAGATCTTCAATGAATCTGCTCTTGAATCGCTTGCAGACATTGCAATTAAGTATATACTTGACCTAGGAAAGACTGCTAGGAGTAGTGCTAATTTAGCTGGAAGAACACAGTGCAACGTGTTTGATATTATTCAAGGATTAGAGGATATGTGTGCCTCCACTGGTTTTCTGCGAGCATCGGAAGTGAACCGCTGTGGGTTAAGTTCTGGTATTGTTAGCGAGATGATTGAGTATGTGGAATCTGCTGAAGAGATACCATTTTCTCAACCTCTTCCACATTTTCCTGTGGTAAAACATCCCAGTTTGATACCCAGTTTTTTACAAATTGGTGAAACACCGCCATTTAAGCACATACCTCCATGGTTGCCTGCATTTCCTGATCCGCATACTTATGTACGGACCCCCACGTGGAATGAGAGGGCATCGGATCCTCGAGCTGATAAAATTGAATTAGCAAGACAGCGAAGGAAGGCAGAAAGATCTTTATTAAATTTACAACAGAGATTGGTGTGCAATGGTTCAGCAGTGGCATCAACTTCTAGACAGCCAGATGATGTTGGTATCACTTCAAGTGCTAGTAAAAGTGAAAATCCATTTCTTGCAAAACCTTTTCAAGCTGGTGAGAAAGATGTGGACCCAGTGGCTCTTCCAACTAAACTTTCTAGTGAGGTAGATGATAAAAATCATGTTTCTTTGCTGGAGACGTTCTCCCCAGCAATTCAGGCAATGAAGGATGGGCTTTCTGAAACAGTAGATGGTACAGAGAAAACACTTCCGGACAAGAGGCCTGCTGTCTGTTTAGAGTTTAGACCTGGAAAGAAGGCCTTAGGTGATTCTTTGGATCTAAGGCTTTGGAAAAAGGGTTCTGGGAGAAACGCTTCCTTGTTCCGGCGGGATGAAGATAGAGATGACAAGAAGAGGAGAGCTGAGTTAATACTGAGACAATCTAGGGAAAATCAGCAGGAGTTAACCCAGTTGTAAATTAGTTGGTTAGCTTGATGGGGTAGTTCTGTACCCTTTTCAAAACAGCAGCAATTGATTAGGTTTAGATAAAAGTCAAGTCATACTGTAACTCTTCTGTGGATGTCACAGAGTCTGTTTGGATGTCGAGATGTAGTAACGTAGGGCATTTTTTTGAGGTTAGTCATTGTTCATTCTCCAATGAATCGATTTCGGTGAGAATCTTTTTCCTTTTGCAAATGAAGTTTCTCCTTCTATTTTCTCCCCCTGCTCACTCCCCTCCCACTCCCAAAAAAGAAGAAAAACACACACTCGCAAAGAAAAAGATTACACAAAAGAAAAGGAGGAAAAGAGTCGGAACACAAGTTTTTAAATAATGGTGGTGTTGATCATGCATTTATTTGCTTTGGTGGCTGTGAATTTTTCATTATTCAGTCTTTAATTCAGAAGTTTGGAAGTGGGGTTGATGGATGAAGCATGAAAATTGATGAGAAATGTCAATCCTATTTGTTTTGTTTTCTCTTAACTAGAAAAAGGACTAAATTATTGCCCCCCTTTACATTTTTTTTCTTCCATTTCATACAAATTGGTAGTTGTTATTTGTGAGTGTGGTAACTCAGGGACTAACAGTAGACTCAAGCTATATGATTATCTTACATGGCCACGTCTATAAGATAAAATGGTAAACAAGTCACAGCCTAACTATTATGTCCATCTCATATAATAAATAAGTACCAAGCTTTAATTCAAGTTCTTGCAATGTCCTGTCGACAATATTGGCTTGTATACATAGCTGAGGAGTCAAATTTGAAGAAGTGTCTTTTTTGCTTAGGACTTCATTTTAGCTTCCCTGATATCAGATGAATCATTTCAAATCTGTCCTCTTTTTTCTTAATGGGATTTCAAATGGATTCTCTGTGATTCAATTAGTTTGCAACTTCTGTGCATAGCTAATACTCGAGTCATTTGCTGTTCAAATCTTGTAACTGCATTTACCACTCTTATGCTTTTGGATGATATTCCTTCACATTCTTAGTCGAAGATGTAAGTAGAAAATGTGAGTGCAATTTGCATTGCTGCTTGTTGTGGTAGTGTCTTCCATCTTCTACTGACCATCAATACCAATTTTTCTCCTTGTGTACATTGTGATTGCAGTTCTCGCTGATTCAGTGATATTTAGTTCCTTCTTTGATGACTTGCCACCACTTACCACTGATCTAACATCAGCCATTTGTTTGACATCATCATGATAATTATCAATCTGCTAGGCGCTTACATTCCTTGGATTGGAATAAGCTTTTGACTCAATAATTGAAAAGATTGGATGATTTGATTGTTTTAACAGAGACACAGGAAGTTTAGGGATTTCTGTTATATTAATTAGAATGAAACTCAAATTAAAGTATAATGATCTGTGGTGGGAATTGTTTCATTAGTCGGTGAAGGAAAGATGATAGCGTTGTTTATTTGAATTCTGTGTAAAAGGATAGGATGTTCTATGTTTTAACATTTTGTTGTCAACTTGTTATCAATGTCTTGCTCTGCTTTATTGTCCAGAGTAGAAGTTCTTGGAGTTCTCTTAGAACCTTGTGGTGTTTTAACTTGTTTCATTCATAGGTAAAGGTATGTTTTAAGGTTATTTATGAAACTCAAGGCATTTATGTATTCTGCAGTAATGCAAGTTTTCTAATGGATAATACACCATGCTGGTTATACAGAAAAAAATCAGTATATATGGATTGTTTTTATATGATAAAATTGGGGAGAAACAGATTATTTCCTTCATTCAACCAAAATAAGGCACAAATTAGGAACTATGAACAATGGATGCCATACATATCCTACGTACACACCACCCTTCTCAAATTCCACTTGCGGGGTCATACATGTCCTGCATTAGAGATATCTAAACAGAAATTTCACAGCTGCATTGGGAAAAAATCGTTTTCAAACAACAGGTTCATGTTTGCATAGATAAAGAATAAATGCTAATAGACACTATGAGATATGTTCTGAAAAATGGAGTGTTAACATACAAAACTAAGATTTAAGCAAGCAAAAATGAAAATGTGCAAACTGAGTATCTTTTTTTTCCGTCTGCTCTCTAACAATTAACATTCCACAGGTCGACTAGTGCTGCTCAAGTAATTGAATTAGTGTAATAGGAAAACTGTCTAAAACAATCCTCTCCAAGAACAGTCACGAAAGATGGGCTGGTCTGGAGGGTGGCAGTTTGTTGAGTTCATGAATGCTGAATTAGTCCAGACCATCACTTCAACTTCAACTCGGTTTCCAGAGGAAATATTTTCCCACGGTGATTAAAGATCATAAAATCCAGATTGGCAGGCAAAGCGACCACCCTGCATTGTAGAGATACGTAAGATACCCAAAAAGGACATTGCATATACAATAAGAGCAAATGAACCAACTTCTGCTACCAATTCTCACTTGGCTATACATGAAGTTAAAACACCAGAACAACGAATGTGCTTTCACACATTTTTTTCTTTAAATGAGCTTTAGCAACAAAAAATACAACAGAAAGCAGGAGTACTTGCTTGCCAGGGACCTATCAACTCAACTTTCACTTTTCTACTTCAGTAAATGCCCTTAGAGATACCCATAATCTAAACTGTTACCTAGAATTTGAAGGACGGTGATGTAACTCTCAAATCAGGTGAAACAAGGAAAAGCACATAAAAGCTTTCACTGAAGTTGTTATTCAGCACTCCAGTAAAATAATATTATAGATGCCCTACAACCACAAAGACGTTGAACAAATGGTACCCATCACCCAGAGCCAACCCCACGATTCCAATTTCAAATACCAAGGTGACCAGACATTTCTCTGCCCCTCTCCACTCTACTTTTCTTCCCTTTCAGCTACTGCAGAGAGCAAATTACCTCCAAATCATGTAATGGTTTATCCCCATTATAGGGTCTTAAGAGGTAGGAAATAGGTATAGTGTCAAATATAAGTCATAACAGAACTCCTTTTCACAATCTACCATTGTTTCTTTGGCGGCAAATCAAGGCTTACTTTAGCAAAATAGTGAAACAAACCCATTACCTCCATTTCTCAAAATTTAACCAATTCAGCCGTTTCGTCCACTACTAGCTTCTGCATTGAGGGATTGCTAACAATGAAATACTTGGACGTTATCATCCCAAAATACCAAGTTAATATCAAACTATTATTTCTAACTATAAACTATGCTTCCCACAATCTCTCTGCATCAAGTTTTTCTTCTTTATATTGCTTACCCAAAATCACCAAGAAACCTACGCAAATTCTAGTCTTTTGTTGATTCACTAGCAATAAATTGTCATCGTGACTAAGAAAAACAACCATCTGGTCATCTCCACCTGGGTGTTATGGAGTATAAGCAATGGTTTACATGCAGTGCACGGGTGTGGATAAAGAAGTTAGTCATAACTCCTACCACATCAGCATAATGGTGACAGAAAGGATTCTGGCAGTTGGAGGAGAGAAGGATTAAACAGCTAAACCAAGGACATATTAGTACTCGTTCACTGAAAAGTCAAAATTAGTGAATACCTTAAATAGGAGGAGCGTAAATATCATGTGTCAGGTATCCACAAGAGACTAGGTAAATAAAAAAAATCCTAAATAAAAAAGAAAATACATGTCTTTCTAATGAGATGTGTCTGTCGAGGGTTAGCTGAACTAAGCTAAGTGGACAGGGAAAAAAGTCGAGGGATCAATAGCAGAAGTCATAATTTGCAGTATTCCTAGGTAGATATAAGTAGGAATGGGAAAAACACATTGAGAAACTATGATTCAAAAAATAAAGTTTGTAGACATAGAGTAAAGTAATGGTAGGATTATCAAATTAAAACCAGTGTGGTAAAGTAAAGAATCAACATCACTAGTCTTTAGTGTCTATATTCAAAACTGAAACCAAATTTTCTATACTTCGAATACTGGATTAAAAGGAGACAAATACTAAATTTTGGAAAGATATAGGTATGTCCAAGGATAAAAAATGATCAACATATCTTTATTGGGGGAAATCTGATAGAGAGATCATGGTGTTGACTGTTGACAGAGTACATGGAGATATGGTTGCAGTAACAAAGAGTTACCCGGTATCTCTGTCTGTGGGAGGCAGGTACTCTGTGGAACAGTTAAGATGCGCGTAAACTCGCCCGGGCACCATAATTATATGAACAAAAAAATTGATGTGGTACTAGAAATGAAAATGACAATGTTATTTACAGGTTTCCCTAACTTATGTTTAGTTTTAGTTAACACTTGCACCTGAAGGGACGAAGGTTGGTAAACAACCAACTAAACTTATACTTCTTCTCTGAACAAAAAGGGGAACTGCACTTGATAACATTTAAAAGTATGTAAAGTCAAATAGACTTCATTTCTACTAAAAGAAAGTGTGCAGGCCACAAATAGGAATAGGTCACTGGGAGAAGCTTTAACCACCCAAAATAGACGGGTGACGCTAGATGTGAAGCGGCAGGCACGACAAAAGAAGAAGAGCTGCAACCACAACGATTCTGTGGTGGATACTAAACAGTCAAACCAAAGCACATTTAAAGACAAGTGCTTAAAGAAGGGAGAATCGGAGTTAGAAGCTAACACAGTTATCCAGTGGAAGAAAATGAGAAGTTGCATTGGAATGTAGCATCTAGCTATATCTAAAAGTCTAAGACATTAACCACAGTGATTCTGACACAGGAATGGTGCAGGGCAAGGCTATGTAATAAAATGGAAATTATCAACAACAGAGAAGTCAAGGATAACTTTAAAGATTCACATCCATGACCAAAAGAAACATTAGCTTACTCTAAGTATTGTGTCCATTGAAGTTAAGGTATCCTTGTAAAGGATGGGAAGTGCCTTAAAGAAGTCGGAATGGTATAACTCACCAAGCTATGAAATTTTGTTTGCAGTAGCGCAACAATAACAAAGAAAGACGCAAAATGAGTAGAGAAAGAGTTTCTTAGTTCTGATACATAAAAATGAAAGTGATATTCAGCGTTGTCTGAACTTCGAGAAAAGAATGATAAAGTAGACATTTAGGGATATTACAAGGGTGACAGAGAACATGTTAGACTACAAAGGAGGCTATATGCAAGAAAAGTGATGGAAATTTATAGAGGTTATATTTTTGCTTAAACAAATTACAAAATTGATAAAAATATATTGGAAGAGAAGGAAGATTTCCACATGATAGTCATTGGCCTAGCGCTACCTCTAAACTAGCCGAGGGGAACTTCGTCCACGAGGTAATCCCTGGTTGTTCATTAACTTAGAGAAATAAACTGATATAGTGCCAGAAGAAGTCCTTTGTGAGTGCTTAAGAAGATTTATAACAGTATAACGCATGGAGGATATGAGCAAGGGAACATTGACCACTGTGAGATAGTGAGAATAGATCTTCCCATAACTGTGGATTTACACCAACGATCTATATTCCTACAAGTCCCTAGAAATCCAATATTTTTTATTACTGCAAAACAAAGAAAAAACAATAAAAATACAAGAACCCCAATTAAAAAGACTGAAGTAAGTACCTGTTTTCCTCAGATTGAGGATGGATTGACTTGAAATTTCCAGGGGCAGCCATTGCAGCCCACAAGCACAACACTAAACTAACTATCAATTCGATAACAACCTGCACATTACCCAATACTTTAGATCAATCATTACCACATCACAACAACAACAACAACAACAACATACCCACTATAATCCCACAAGTGGGGCCAAGGAAGGGTGATGTGTACACAACCTTACCCCTACATTATGAAGGTAGAGAGGTTGTTTCCAATACACCTTCGGCTCAAGCAATCATATTAAAAATCAAACATGTAAAGCAAATACATTAGCGATGAAGCCATGTTGAAATAATTAAGAAGAGAACAAGTAGTGACAACAAACAACATGATTGAACAACAAAATAATTAAAAAGAGAATAATCATTACCACATCACAACAACAACAACATCAACAACATACCCAGTATAATCCCACAAGTGGACCGTTAAACCTTAAGCTCGAGCAAACATATCAAAAATCAAGTATGTAAAGCAAATACAGCAGCGACAACAAATAACACAATTGAACAACAAAAAAATACTTCTTAATTGAACAACAAACAATAAAGAAGAGATCAATCCCTACCACATCACATACATATAAAAAAAAATCAACTTTTTTGAACTGTAAACTCAGTAGATTCAACAAAAAAGGTGGAAAATGATAATTTACATCGATGGGTGGTCCAGAAAACTCCTCCTCAGTAATCTTAAGCAAAGCCCTATCTGAAATTGAACAAAAAAAATAATTCTTCAAATTGATGCAGCAAAAAAAAGGTAAAAAGGGAATAAAAACCTAAGGGAATTACATTGGATTGTGGAATAGGTAGCATGAGATAGAATTAGAACGCCGATGACGCCAACGAGGAAACCGGCACCCATCTTGGTCGGAGAATAGATCGGCGGCCGGCGAAGAAGATTTTTGACGGCGGAGATCAAGTAATAGTGAGCTAAATCTGCTTTAGCTGGTTGTACTTTGAAGATTTAGCAGCGTAGATCCGTATTTCTATTCGGGTCGCGTACTTACCCGACGTTATATTTAGTCCAAAGGATTTCGAGATTCAATTTTTTTTTATTTAATCATAATTTTTTCATATATTTTTTTAAATATTATGAATTATCAATTGTTATGACCTATAGTATTTTTAAATTTCATTTTAAAAATTAAAAATATTATATTTGAATTTACGATTACAATTAAATTGTTTGACTATTGAAATCTAAAAGATGATTCTATAAACTACGAAAGTAATAGTCCTACACTATATTAACTCAAGTATTAGTTAAAGATATTAATTGGACATTATCATTTGATGTATATGATACTGAAAATATTTATTTTATCTATCATATTAAGAAACGTTGAAATGAATTATATCTATCATATTAATGTATATGCTTTATGATAATGAGATTTTAATATTCTTATTCTTTATACCAGAGCTTAATTTGAGGGAGGATTCTGTAACTCTTAATTCTTGAAGGGATGTATATGTACTGTCTCAGACTAGAGAGGGACATCAATGCAAATTTATTTTCTTAAACTATATAATAAAAAATATATATATATATATATATATATTGTCTCTAGACATTTTATCTTCATTCAACTTGTCACTCTTGTTAGCCATTTCAGGTAAGTAATTTGCTAATTTTTGCATCATTTTTCAGTTGTATTGATATAATTACTATATTAGGTACTGTGTTTTTCATGAGTAATTTTATTTTTGTTAATTAAAAAAAAATTGGGGGGTAGGAAAGGGGAAACCAGGAAGGGAGAATTTAGATAGTCGGTCAATTAAGCTGCTAAGATTCTTCCTAATTTTTGTTTATTGTTTTTCTTGCAGACTGTAGTTGAAAGTTGATTCACAGTGAAACAACAAAAGGATGAGTTATGTTCTGGAATTCTTATTAGGATACTCTTTAACTAGAATATCAAATTTCGACAATGGTTGTAAAAAATTTCAAGATTTGCAACAAAGTAGACTGTGTTTGTCGTATGGGAAATGTTCTGCAGTTCAAAAATGTAAAAAGATTCGATTTTTACGACAAGGTTAGTACCAAAACATGATGTACCAACAAAAATAGTTCAAAATCTTGTTATCTTGCTGTTATTAACTGTGTTCACGATTTGGTTTGTTTTTTCCAGCTTTAAATTTGGAGTTGGCTAATCATGATGATCTGCATTCATTTCGAGAGGAGGTAATACTCGACTTACTATTCGTGTATCTAAGTTATTAGAGGTACATACTCCTAACTGCTGCATTATCTACCAAATGATGTTCTTATCAATGGTGGAGTCGGTATTTTGACCATGGAGTTCAAAATATAGCGAAGTAAACAGACGAAGAAGCTAAGAAAAAATAATTTTGACCATGTAGTGTAATTTTCCGACAAAAGTTGCACTGCCTAGCTCTGTCCGTGCTTTTATATCTCTTTTGCTCTGAATCCCCAAGAGTCAAACAATGTGCCATATCGAATAAACAGACATATAATGCACATATTTTCTTGCTAACTATAAAGCTGAATTAGTGTATCGTTTTCTCTTTTATCCCTATTTTAATGCTTCGGCTTTGGTTATTCTATTTCTATATGTGTTAAGTGTACATCTGTGCATCATATTCAATTGAATTAAATGACATTTCTCCTCTTGATATAAACCAATAAAAGTATTGACTTTCATGAATGAGGTAGGTATAGGTAAGCCGTATTTACTGATGCAATATGTATTTGCTATTGTTAAAGAATCTCAAATTACAACCAAATCTATTGGAAAACTCGGAGTTGCGTATTAATCATGAGTAAGTGCCTCAGTATCTCCTAATCAATCATTATGGAGTAATGTATATAACTGTTGTTGGTTGAAATTATTACTCCCAAGTCTCAAAAGGTCTTGCATCTTATCAACGAAAAATTGTCAGTAAGTGAATCTGATCCCTGACCTTAGGTTGCATTTTAGATGCTTACATCTATTTAATTACGAATGTTAAAAGAGTTGAAGTCTCTGGATAATTTGGTTTTACTGTAAGTACCAGGATAGTTGTTGTATTCCGGTCGTATTATTAAGTCACTTGTTGTCAGCAGCTGCAAGGTTTTGGTTGAATGGCTAAGGTACTGCACACACGTCAAGAGTTTGAAACCTAGCAGTTGAGCTAAGTCAGGTATTCAAGTGGAGAAGGATAGAGAAGTGAGCCTATTACACACACGGTGATAAAAGAAGTCATTTTTGTATGGCATATGCTGTAGTTATCTACAATGATTAAAACCATGACCTCTTAGTTTGAGTAGTGTTATCAGCAATAAATTAGGAAAGTATTGATGTACCAAAGGGCTCCTTTTGACCACTTCATGTGGTGTGGCACACGTTTGAATGAGCATGGAGATTAAGTTAGTTTGTCATGCATATTATTTTAGTTGTCGTATGTGAATAAAAGTATTTGTTTGGTGGAATTCAACGTGTTTTTAACTGGCCTGTCTATTCTTGTTTCTGTTCAAATAATTTCACATCCTAGAAAGGAAAACATGTTACTGAAAATTGGACCGAAAATCCAGTCTTGTATAGTTTGTGTCATACGTGACAATATTTGTTGTTTTTTCATGTGCCATATTCAGTGTGCTGTCTGTTCTTCTTACTCGGACAAGAATCCACTTTTAGGCTGAAGCTTGTGATGGGAGAGATTCTGATATCTTACCTCACGTGCAAACCCTTAGAAACTTCCCGGAGGAGGAGCTAATTGGAAAAGTTGTCATGGTCAGATTGGATCTGACCATCCTGCTAAGGAAGCAGAAGAAAAAGCAGTCTCCAGCCGCTCGTGTAATTTCAACCATCAAGTATCTACACAAAGCTGGGGCAATGTTAATTCTAATCAGTAACTGGAGTGTGAGAGCTGACTCGCAGCTTCTCAAATTGGAATATGTTGCAGGTTTACAAATTTCTTACTTTTCAATTAGTGTTCATGCTGCTTTTCCCCATCTGTGAACTAGTGTTATCAAAAGCGAAATGCGAAAAAAAGCTCTAAGGTCCGTTGGGGCTTTAAGCGCAATAAAGTGTGGGCTTTAATTAGAAGAGGCAAAAATGGAGAAAATAAAATACCTGCATGTTTAGTCCAAGACTATAAGCATGAATAACAAATATATGGACAAAGAAAATGATTTTTTTATGATAAAATGAAATATCAATTGTTTAGTGTCGCCTCTTCATGAAACGCTCATTTGCAAGAAATGTTTGTCTTAGAGACTTGATGATGACATTGAAGCGCACATTAAGCGAGGTGAAGCGCTCATTCGCTCAACATGTTTTGAGCCTCGCTTCAGGACTTAAAAGCACCTTCGAGAACACTGCTGTGAACTTAGGCTTAGCTTCCCTAAGTATAAAAAACCTATGTAGGCACAATATTCTAGGCAATGATGAAGGGCCTGCTTTGATGCACTTTTTTTTTTTTTAATGTTCACAAAACTTGTTCTAAATGGAGTTCAATTGATCTAGATAATGCGTTCTTCAGAATTTCTATCATCAGAACTTGAACAAAAAGTCATTCCAGTGGAGTTTGGTTCTGGATTTGAGCAGTCCCTGATGGAAGACAGACATAAATATGACATCCTTCTTCTTGAGAACCTTTCTCACTTTAAGCAGGAGCAAGCCAATTGTTCAGAGTTTGCACGACGCCTATCATCTGGCGTGGATATCTTTGTTAATGATGCATTTTTCCAATCACATAAGATTCTTGCATCAAATGTTGGTATTACCGGCTTCTCCTATGCATCTATTGCTGGATTTCACTTTGACGAGGGAATGTCTCAACTGAAGAAGATAATCGAGATGAACAAAAGGCCCTATTTTGCAATAGTAAGCATCCGAGAATCTTTTTCTAAGTACTGTTCAGTTTCTTGATTAAAATGAGGAAAGGACTTTTTTGGTTCACATATTGCAAGTGATAATTTGAGATGCGACGCAGGTCGGTGGTAATCTCGCTGGGAAAGCAGCAGCCTTGCTATTTTTGGCATCTAGATGTGACGGCTTAGTGTTTGTTGGAGATGCTGCATTTCAAATAATGCATGCTTTTGGATTACCTGTTCCTATGGAATTGGTGGAACAAGAATCACTAGAGGCAGCCCATGTGCTAGTTGAGGCTGCAAAGGCAGGAGGAGTACAAATCATATTACCAAAAGACTTTTGGTGCCTCAATGATTATTATCCGTCGCAGATGAAGATTTTTCCTGCTAATCATATCATGGATGGTAAAGTTAAATCTCTATTGTTTGTTATTCTAGATTAAGGACTAAATGGACAAGGTGATTGCTGAACAATTCAAAAAAAGTGAAAATATATACTCCCTCCGTTTCAATTAGTTTGTCTGATTTTGACTTGACACGGAGTTTAAGAAAGTAAAGAAGAGTTTTGAGTCTTGTGTCATAAATAAAGATATGTAGAATGTACCAAAATGCCTTTTAATATTATGATCTTAAACATGTCATGTGGAAAGTTAGAATTATTGAGTTGCCTTTCTTTTTTGAAACGGACTAAAAAGGAAAGTAAGACAAACAAATTGAAATGGATGGAGTAACAAACTTCATTTTCTGGCTATTGGACCATCTCAGCTCTATTTGCTCCATTATATAGCCAAGGTTGGCCACCAAATGTGAAGGTCACTGTTGTTGTCACTGATTTTGGATCTTGCAACTGAAAATTTTGAAGTATTTTGAACCATGCCATTTTTCTTGCTCTCTTTTGTCTTTTTCTTGGAAATGAGACCATCAATCACCTGAAAATAAGCTTACCAGAAAGAAAAAAGAAGGCTATGCAGTTCTGTTGGGTGATGTTTTCGTCCGACATTAGTATCACTCATCATTGCAATTGAAATACCGCATCGTTGTACATTAATGAATGATAAATTCTGAGTCCTCTCTGATAATTCTGTGTCCTTATTTAGGAAACTCTATTTGTGTGAGCTCAAGCTACTTTTGTTTCTGAAAGCTTAAGAATAACTCTGTAGTATTTACCATTGGGATGATAGTTTCTAATATAGTTAAGGATTCCAAATGTTTTTCCTTAGGATGGAAACCTGTTGATGTTGGACCTATGACATTGGAGGAAATGATCTCCGTGCTTTCGAGATGCAAGGTAATCTCTGCAGTTCCTTCTACCGAAGGCTAGAATTAAAAGTGCTTGCTCAATTTTGAGGTTTTCGTTTGGTGTTCTTTTACTAATTTGATATGAGTGCATAGGATCTGTCTTGTCATGATTGCAATGGTAGGTTTAACCTTTGATTTGCATCTATGAAATTGGTGTGGAAATTTCTGTGATCTTATGATTTAACTTAAGATGATGAATTTTGTTTTGTACAATCTATTCTGTGGAAACAATATATGCTCAGAGAAGTATGCTTTCATTGTTCTTTCAGAAAATTTTGTGGATTGGAGCTGTAAAGTTCAGCTCATCACATCAAGAATCTGCTGGAGCATCCAAATTAGCTGCAATGCTTTATAATCTTAGTCAAATGAACTGTGATCTTATTGTGGTCGGCAAACAGGCATGTGAGACATTTGTTGGGAAATCAAGCCATGTTACAGCTGATATGATTGAAAACGCGTCCATTGTCTGGGAGTTTCTGAAAGGGAGAAAGCTTCACGGGCTCTTGGCACTAGATAGAGTAAGCCCTTTTCTAACTCAACATGCTGTATTAAAGAAATTAATTTTAAAATCCTGAAACACATTGTTAACAAGTAACAATGATACCACTTGTCTTGGATCCAACTTCCTCAAGTTTTCTAGATAGAAAAAGGAAATCGTGTTAATAAAGAAAAGGAGGTAGATACATGGATAAGGACAAAGATGGATAGAAGAATAAATAAGCTCATCAATAGCCCCTCCCATTCACATCTTGAGTCTTGACTAATGTTTGCAACATTGGCCACGTGTTATGTCAACAACAACAACAACATACCAGTGTAATCCCACAAGTGGGTTCCGGGGAGGGTGATGTGTACTCAGCCTAACCCCTACCTTGTGAAGATAAAGAGGTTGTTTCCGATGCCCCTACCTTATGTAATGAAAAAACTATGACTATTCTTCTGTGAAGTGTAGCGTACTAGCTGGGGCGGCAGAATCATTTATGTTGGGAAATATTTACTTAGAGTAGAGTACTAATGCAAGGTGTCGGAGTCTTAATTCCTAATGAAGGAACTACTGACCTACTTTCCTCCAGCTCCTTTAACTGCATGACATATGTTGCACATTTTTTTTCCTTTTTCCTGTCTTCTAAGTACTTAAACACTCAATTGAAGTGCTGCTCATCATTCACATGGAACTTGACTTTGAACATGCCAACTAATATATAAACTATGCTTACCAATAGGTGTGTTAGCTTCAGAACTAACTGAGTGTTTGGCGTTTGTGCAGGCATATCCATTTGAGTTAAATTGGGATGCTATATATGCCAATACTACCCTACCTCTTGTTGTTGACGTAGGAAGTGGTAAATCTCTCTTTTCCCTGATTCAATCTTTCTATAAATCTATCAGATTATTTGGGTTTGAATGTGTATAGTCATTTGATTACGCCAATAACAACTTCATATTTACACTGAATCCACTGCTTCCCCTATTTGTGAGCAATGAATCCACTGGTTCCCCAATACTCGTGAAGGAAGCTTAAACCCCCCTAGTTTCTTTATTTATATATCTGCAAATCAGCCGTATAGTTTATAACCAGCAGTATTTGTGCTAAACTTTCAACTACAAGAACAAGTATACTTCAATCTCAGGCTAGTTGGGGACTTGGGGTTGGTTATATAAATCCTCAATGTTCATTTCACTCCTTGGAGGTCTGCGACACGACTGAACTATCTCAAGCGACCCTTTCTCATGTCATCCTCTATGCTTGTTATTTGCACTTTCTATTGGATATGATCATTTCTGATCTTATATGACCGCACTCATCTTAAATCGGCATTTCTACAACACTCATTTTGCAGATATATTGGGCCTTAGAAGTCCAATTTTTGCTCCTATGTAACATTGTTGGTCGTAAACCATTTCATAGAACTTTCAATTCACTGAAAAATGTAGAGAGTATATGTTAAAACTTGTTATAGACATATAGTCCTTTCTTGCTTACTTGATTTTTGTATGGGTAAAAGAAGATATAGTGAGAGGGCGACAACCACCTTATGTGTAAATAAATAAACTTTTACTTTTATTTTTTCATTTTCTTAGCTTTCGCTAACATATCAAAAC
The DNA here is from genome assembly GCA_029582245.1 of Solanum etuberosum. NCBI lineage: Eukaryota > Viridiplantae > Streptophyta > Magnoliopsida > Solanales > Solanaceae > Solanum > Solanum etuberosum. The sequence goes on from JAJONR010004148.1 coordinate 80,689, forward strand.
CTACGGTGTTGTGCAGCATTTAAGGACACAATTAGTTCTTAGTTCTCACAGTTGAAATCATAACTTTACAGGCAATGGCTTATTTCTGTTCAGAATGGCAAAGATGAGGAAGGATTGGAACTTTCTTGGAATGGAGATAAATGAAAAGGTTTTAGTCTTATGCAGAATGTTTCTTCTGCTGCTTCCTGTGCTAAGTTTAACAATTTTGGCTTTGCATTTTTCCAGTTGGTGCGACGGTGTCTTGATCATGTTTCTCAATCTGGCATGACAAATGGGTATGTGTTGTCCTCCCTATGTAATTTCTTTATAAGTTATGCACATGATTAGAATTTTCCGGAGGAGCTGAAATTTGTGTTCCAAAATGTTCCTAGTATAAGACAACTGTTTTAAGTTGTCAATGTGTTCCCAATATACTGACGATGTAAAACAGTTTGCATACATTTCTGTTTCCAACTGACTTGTGTAGTCTTCCTTTGAAGATCTTAATTTGCGGGATCTTCTTCATGCTTCATACCACCTCATTTAATTGGCGATAAGCATGTGAACTATGAAGACCACAAATAACTTTTAATATTTTCAGTAAACCAGCTTATCATGATTTTATAAGGATGTAAAACAAGAGAGGGGTGTGATTTGGAGGGGCCAAAGGTTGGAGTGTATTTGCTGATTTGAGGTTCAAAATGCATGCTAATTATCATAAGGCGCTGCATAAACATTTTGTGAAATTGTTATCTTTCTAAAGGACATAGCATTCTCCAATATCTTCAGCTAGCTGTTGTGTTTATAATCTAAGTTAGCAACCAATATCCCTTATTTCTTTTAAATTCTGATTGCTGTTGAAGATTGTCAAAGTAGCCGCCTTAAAATCGTGTGCATTAACCATTGCACTTGTATTATAGCAGCAGATAGTCCTGTATTTTATTGTATTCTGATTTTCTGTTTTTCTCTTAGATACTTCATAGCAACAAATGCCACGTCAGCATTCCGATCCATTGTTTCCAGTTACCCTGGTGATCTTGTGCTTGTGTCAATTCAGGTAGGTAGCATTTTGTTGCTTCTTTTGAATAGAATCTAAGATACATAGTAAAATGCCATGGTCAAGGCTGGTCATGCAACTGCTTACATGTTAATAACACGGAACAATCAAGTTTGGCATATATTTAGTTGCTTTAAGATTCAAAAGTCATCTTAACTTTCTTAAACATCGTGCCAAGTCAAAACCAGACAAACAAATTGAAACAGAGAGAATAGTAAAGAGTATAGATGAATAACTTTTTGATGCTTATGGATGTGTTTGGAGATACAATTGGATATGACCATCCAATTATGAAAACATGGTTATTATACTCATCGTGTCCTGTGGTGCTACATTAAAGATGGAAAGGAATAAGTAAATTTGTTTACCACTAATGCAACTTCCCTCGCAACTGCAGTGTCCGAATCCAGATTTCAATAAAACAGAACACCGATGGAGGATGGTGCAGAGATCATTAGTTGAAGCAATAGCAGACTTGCTGGCTTCTGATGGGAAGGTATGATAAAATACAGCTCTCTGGTGCTATGCATCTCTGATATGCATTTGCGTCTCGTGTTGAATTGTTATTCTGTGTGTGATTGAATAAGCAACAAAACTTTGACATGATTCAATTATATAGTAACATAAATGACAGATATTGTTAAGAAAGTGGACCTTGGGTCTAAATCCGATCCCAGAAATTAGCTCACAAGGTGAGAATTGATCAAAGATCATATAAAAGACAACCCATTCCCTCAATCAATGTCTTCCCTCAAAAGCGCAAATACATTCAGAACCATTTTTTAAAAGCTTGGTCAAACGTTAATTGTTGCTCAAAAGTGCTTTAAAAATTGATTAGTTTGCTCAAAAGTGCTTTTAAAATTGATTAGCCAAGCACAAACTGCTTCTCACCAAAAATACTTCTTTTTATTATGACCGTGGTATCTGGACCAACTTTCGCACACCTCAACTAATTCCACAGGATATCTGCCACCTCCCACCAGCATTAGGTACCAAGTAACTATGTCCACCAAGGCCAGGAGTAATTGGACCTTAGGTCTAACTCAGCTCCATATTCTTCATCAGATACCCAAAAGTAGCTTGGGCTGATATGTTTTGCATGAGACGGAAAAAATTGTTTCATGCGCGAAGAATGCTAATAGAAATCTGTTATCTTAAGCACAGGTATTTCTCCAATCTGATGTAAAAGAAGTTGCAGTGAGAATGAAAGAAGAATTTATGAAATATGGCAAGGGAAAGCTCACAGTAATGCATGATTTGGAAGATGTCACAAGTCACCAAAATGGATGGTTGAAGGAAAATCCCTTTGGCATTCGATCGGATTGGGAGCAACATGTTATAGAACGTGGCGCTCCTATGTACAGATTACTGCTATTGAAATCTTCGCCTTCTGGTTGAGATAGTTACAACAGGGTGGATTATTCAACAAACAAATTCGCCGAGGTAAATTTCATGCTAACCTTTCAAGTTGAGTAACTTTCTGAGAGAAGAACCATATTAGCTGAGTAACCATCTGAGGTATTATCTCGCACTTTGGTTACCAAACAGATGGCCTCGGAGTTTGAACAGAGGACATTGCTGAAAAACAGTACCAAAACTACACCAAAGTGAGAGAGTTCAGGTAGGGAAATAGAGAGCAGTAGGAATTCATTTCACCATTTTCCTCTGTTAACATGATTGAGTTTATTTTTGATTCTTTCCGTTCAAACAAAAGTCGAGTTGATTTCTCTGATGGTTACTCAACTAATAGTTATTATCTCACAAAGTCATTTTTTTATTGAAGAAGATTGAAATCAAGAAAAAAAAAGTGACTTTCTGAGATAATAACTCAATTAATTGAGTGATCATCTGAGAAATCAACCCAACAAAAATATAAACAAAGGCTTAAACTAATTTATAATTGCAGGTTTTGCTCAGTATATTGCAGTGATATGAGTTTAGGAGAAGATGACAATAAGATGGATGTCAATTTGGACGACTTTAGTAGCTTTTGCTTGGAACTTGTATAAATATTTAATTGTGAATCGAGTAACTAAAACGAGCTAGACTTCGATGGCAAGTTTACAACCTGTAAACTTCAAATCATGGCTCCGTCTCTATGGTTGTAAACTTCAAATCATGGCTCCGTCTCTATCTGCAATGTATTATAACAGGGAAAGAAGGATAGATTTCCATTGGAAGTGTGATCTCAATGAATTGAATAGAGAATGATGAGGTCCAGAGTCAAATTCATGCCGAGATAAAAATATTAGGTGATTTATTTCAATCTATCCAAGCTTTGGTAGACTTAGATACTCGATATATTGTGCTAGTGGAGATAGTAACTCGTGCAATTAGTCGAGGTGTGCACAAGTTCTAGAAACGATATTTATAAAACAAACAAAAGAAAATCTTAATGTTATGGTATGGTGTGTAAATTGTGATTTAAGGTTGTTTCTTGTAATTTTTATTTGCCTTTACAAATTTAAGAATCATATTAATTAGAAGTATTTCTTTTTAACGGGATTATAGAGTAGCCAAAATTAATCTTACTAAATGGAGAATCATAAACATTATAGAAAAAAATAATTCAAACGTGTTCTCTTTGTAAAGGTTTTTTATATACATTTGGAACAAGAGAAATTAATTCTGTGCGCACCCTGCACATACAAAGGGAAAAAATTTAAGTAATTAATAGTGAATTTTATGGTTTTATGTTAGATAAATTTTTAAATTAAATTATTGATATTTCCATGGTAGTAAATAAAATTTTGTATAGCATCATCCAACCTATTTCATTGGAAATAAATGGCCAACATTTTATTAACTTGAATCCATCCTTACCCATATAAATATATAATAGCAATAATATTACCAGTTAGTTGTCTCGTAGTTTGAACATAGAGTGTGCTGGAAAAAAATGGGAGTTGCAAAAAATATCAATATTATCCATCACTAACAAAGTGAGAGTTTAGGTAGGGAAATAGAAAACGGTAGGAAATTCATTATACCATTTTTTTCTGTTAACGAATATGGTTGTGTTTTTCTTTGTTTCTATTAAAACAAGTCTTAAAAATAATAATCTTAAACTAAGATATAATATTGAATTTGTCTAGGATCAACACTTGTATTCTCACTCATTGAATTTTAAAAAAAATCTTGAGCTGTTTTTGTTGAACTAGTGTGAAAGATTATCTTAATTTATAAAGTGAAAAAAAATAAAAATCGAATATTGAAACTCGGGAAACAAAATAATGGTAAATAGTTGATGGAAATTTGCAAGTAGCACAATGATTGCGGTGAGTTTTCATAAAATAAGAGTAAAACATTGTATAGCACAAAAAATGGTGATTTTATCTTTCAGGTTATAGAAGTAACTTCCAATTAAAATATTCTGTCGGTTTATGTTTTATATTTTTAATTTATGATTTCGTCTGATTTTGTGTTAAATTCATTTTGTTGTATTTTGTTTGGTGTGAATAGAAGCCGGCCGCACAATGTCCTAGCATTCAAATAGAGCAAACTTTTTCAAGTCGAAGTCTTGCTGAAAAGCATAATTTTTATTTTAATATTACATCAAAGTTTAAAATTTAATAATGAATTTCAAGTTTTGAAAGTCGGAAAATTATAGTATAAATAAACATATTATTCAAAGATTTAAATTTTTCATGTCAACAATTTTAAAATTATTTACACCATCAATATATTTGAACTCTTTTTAGGAGAGGTAATAAAAGTTTATTGCACAACCATTGGAGAGACAAGTTTTTCGTATTATTATTGACATTCACATTTTTATGGTCACCAAAGTATCTGAAACCTATTGGCCCGACTAATCCAGTGTTCCAACTTTCTAAGAGAAAAAACGCTCTCTAAGAAGCCATAAAATTTTCCCAAGAAGACTTCTCCACACCATCCTTGTCAAGATAATAACCGGGCCTTCTTGTTACTTGTAAAGTCCAGGACTGAATGCTTATTAATGAATCGGTAAGCTAACACGCCGTTACTGGAGATGGATGTTTGTGATAACGGTAGACTGACAGATGCAACTCCAAGTCCCGAGTGTCTAGGTTGCAGTGGTAAGAGACGTTGTCGATGAGTTCTAGCAGCTAGAGTCTTCGATAAGAAATACGCATTTGAGTAGACAAAAGTGAGACCTGTCTAATCCTGTTTTCAACATATCCTGGATAGCAACCTTCCAGAGAAAAACAGCCAAAAGCATTTACTGCAAAGACGATTTCACAACATACAAATGTCGAAAACTAATCAGATGAATCTCATCAAGGCTGTTGGAACTGAGAAATTGGCAAAACCACAGTAAGCAAAATTGATGACATTCCTTTTGAGCCGAGGGTCGGAAACAACCTCTCTACCCCCACATGAAGGTAAGGGGTAAGGTCTGTGTACATCCTACCCTCCTCAAACCCCACTTGTGGAATTACATTGGATATGGTGTTGTTGAAGGAGGGGATCTCTCACCAATATAAATGATAATAATAATAATAAATATGGCACTGAAACACATTTAGTCTTGCACGGCATACAAGTGGGGTGCCAGCTCAACGAGCCACAAGTAATCGATTCTAGAGACATTACGGACATAACTATGGTTAGTATGAACCAGTTCATTGAAAACTATACACTCTGGCTTGGCTCGGAACAGGACAGAAGACGGGTGTATTTGCACAATCAAACCACTTAACGTGACCCTGCCAGTAGATAGTTAAAATGAATGTCAGATACGGAACGAATAGATAATATGTCATAGAAATCCAAACAGATACACTAATTGATGCCGGACAACTAAAACCACTAATAATCTTAACCTGTATGCACCATCAGGCTGCTTCATAGCTGCTTTAAGGAAAAACGAGGCAGCAAGGCATCTGCGGAGGAGAAGCGTATCATCTTCACAAGAAGTGACGCAAAGACCCATTTGTTCAACATTCCTCACAATTTGACTGCAACATAAGTAGAAAGCTTAAGATTTTTCACACACTCAAGGACCCGGACAAATGAGAAGAAGCGGCAAATACATCATATAACAGTGAAATATGACAAGCATGAGCATAAGAATGTAACACAAAAAAAAAAGAGTTAATGGACAAAAACTGAACGGTAAGAAAAGGGAACAACTGATAGTTCAAGTGTGTTTTGATAAATAGTTGGTGATTGTTCAATAGTAAAAGTGAACACCTAATAGTTCAGGTAAGGAAACTCACAAAAACGTGAATGTGTGTGTTTTATCATTTTCTCTAAAGAGAACTGTGGAGGTCGAAATAATCATAAAGCAGAACAGATCAATAATTTTTCCTTGAAGTTGAAGTACATAATGCCTACCTGTGGCTATCACGAGCATGTTTTAGAGAGCGACTGTTAATATAATTATCCTTGCACCATTTTCTAAGATTCTTTTCAGCTTTTTCTTCACTGTGTACCATCTTGTTCTTTTGAAAGAACTCATCAGCAGTGCGGTATACATTAAGCAATGTCAGATGATCCCCCTCTGGACTTGCAAAGCTTTTCAACGCGTTTCGTGACTGGCAAAAACACGTAAAATTATTCAGAGTGTTTCCTAATTATATTAGATGCCAAAATTAGTATAACACATCAACAAAGTCAAGGTAACTGCTAAGTTGAAAGATAACACAGGAAAAAAGAAAAGCCAATAACACGGGACGACAACAGTTGCTAAAACTGCATGCAAAATTCTTCTACAGTCCATTCACCATTTCACGGCACCCGATTAACTTGAACTTAACAGACAGATTTTGAAATTTAAAGAAAAACGAAACTAGAACAGTTAAAACGACATGAAGAATTTTTTATCTACTCCAATGGTTAGATAATTCAAAATATTGAAAGTAAATTTTGTAGATTCATCACCGGAATCAACATTATAAAAGTTAGACCTTCAAAGGGAAATGTCTCGCACAAATTCAAAAAAGGGTCGAGCTTAAACCCTATTTATCAACTAGACAAACTTATTGAAAGCCTGTAACTGACAAAATCTATATTTGAATGTTGGAGCATGAAACTGATCTATATCTCTTTAAATAAGTAATGCACCTCCTAATCTCATACCAGACAATATTATAATGCGTGACTTTCAAGGGCCAGGAAACTGACGGGCATAGAAGATCCTAACCAAGACAGCTTACTTATCACCAGACAAGCTGCAAAGCTTTTAAATCCAGGCCCGTCTAGTGGTTCGCCAAAGATCTCCTAACTTTCTCCGTAATGATTATCTGTAAGCTTTTTCAACATGGTGGGATGGACGATAGTAGGATATTGTGGAATATTAGCCTTATAAGCTTTCTCATGATCGGGAGATAGGCGGATGGCGTCCAGCAAAAGTATGTTTTTTTAAATTAAAAATGGAAGGTTCAGTATACGATGCTATCTTAAGAGCTGGATGCAATAAAACAATTTGACACTCATTGGACTTATAGAAAGAAAGAAATTTACTACAATCCCATGAACATGTTGTCTTTAACTATATCTTGAGCACACAAGATATTCCAGCGATGATTGGATGACCTTTGTAGATAGGAACTCCTTGAGCTGTTGTTTTAATGTAGACCTCTTGCACACAAGTTCGCAAAAAAATTATACGTACCTACTAACAAGCTAATCTTTTTCATCAAATAGAAATTTTAAGGAAACAACACAGACAGAAAGGAAAAATTGGGGGGTGGGGGGGGGGGGGGGGGGGGGGG